>SJXO01005006.1:44971-68200 GCA_006408615.1 Connochaetes taurinus
CTCCCAGGGCCCCGCTGCGCTCCGCGGGGCAGGCCCGAGGCAGGGCGCCCGCCCCGGGCCGGCTGGCTGAGCGCGGAGGGAAGCGGCCGGCCCCCGGCCCCCCGCACCCTTGCTCGGCTCAGCCCGCAGACAGGCCGCCGAGGCCCGCCGCGGTGGGGCCGCCGCCCGCGGGCTTCCCCGGGAGGGACCTGGCCTCTCCAGACGCCGGCAGCCAGCCCAGGACTAAGCTGGAACCTAGGACAGAGCAAGCGGCCCGGGCGCGCGGGCCCACAGCCCACCTGCGGCCCAAGAGCTGTTCCAAACTGGCAGCCAAGAAGCGCTTTGGAGGTCAGCACCCACGCGCACTCAAGAGTGTAGGAAAACACAGCCAGTGTGCGTCGCTCAGTCGTCTCCGACTCTGTGCGACCCCATGGACTGTAGCACGCCAGGCTCCTTGATCCGTGGGATTCTCCAGGCAAGAATATCCGGTGAGCGGCCAATTTCTTCTCCAGGGGCATCTTCCCCACCCAGGGATCGAACCCAGGTCTCCTACACTGGCGGCGCGTTCTCTACGCTCTGAACCACCAGTTGGGAAGATGTACACTCAACCTGCAGAGGACACACTCTGCTCTCCCGTGGAAACTCGGGGTGCGCGTGCAAGCGAGGGTGCTACCGCATTCCGGGGTGTACACGCGGGCAAAGCGTGATGAGAACCGGAACACGGGGATGGACAGAATCCAACTCAGACCGTCGTTTACTGGGAACCCTGCAAACGGAACCCGGGCCCTGACGTCGGGGTGGACTCCCCGCAGAGCCAGGCCAGCTCCCCTCTCCCCCCGACACACACACACACACACACAGTCTACCTCTGGCCTGAGGGTGCCACCCCTGACATCGCAGGACCCCAGGGATGCCTGTCCCCTCGTCCTTCCCTGCCCCCGGACAGAGCTGTCTGGGCAAACGGCCTTGCGGGTCAGGAGCCTCTTCACCCACCCACCCTCTTCCTGCCTCTCTAATGGACTTCGGGTTTGGGGCTCGTTTTTTTCCAGTCGTGTTTGTCTTACAGAAACAGAGGGCAGAAAGTCCAGAGCCGCCTGCAGGGCCCAGGTTCCCATCAGGAACACCCCGAGCGGGGTGCTGCGTCTGTTAGAGACAGGAGCCCACGTCACTGCGGTGAGGCGCCCACGCGGACTAGGCTGCCCTGAGGAAGCGCAGTCTCCCCAGGGTGCGTCTGCTCCCGCACACGCTGAGGGTTCATTCGGACAAAGGCACAGCGCCGTGTGGCCACACGGCGGTGTCACTCAGCAGGCTTGCTGCCCTGGGGACTGTACAGTTTTGAAGTTTTTTAAACATTATTTTTTATGTGGCCTACTTTTTAAAGTTTTTAATGAATTTGTTACAACATTCCGTCTGATTCACGTTTCCGGTTTTTGGCCCCGGAGCATGTGGGATCTTAGCTGGCAGACCAGCGATCCAACTGTACTCCCTGCCTTGGAGGCGAAGGTGTCAGCACGGGACAGCCAGGGAGGTCCCTCCCCCAGCCCCTGCCCTGGAGGCCCTGGGCTCAGCCGATTCACGCCCCCTCCCCAGCACCGCCCGTCCTCCCTGTCTCCGTGCTCCGCTCGTCCCGAGTGTCCCCAGTGCGAACCACACGGATGCAGCCTCTTCCGGCAGCAGCGTCACTTGCCCCAAACTCCTGCTCAGGAACCCCGCTGTCGTGTGCCTGCCCTCTGCCTCTGCCCTTCTCTCGGCCCCGCTCAGTCCTCCCGTTCCCAGAACATCCTCAGGGACTTGGGGCTCAGCAGCTGACCCCCATATCCCCCAATTCTGCAGACACGGGGACGGTCTGGGGCAGAGTGGACACCACTCGGTGACCACGGCGCCGTCACATGCGGTGTGAGGCCAGGGTGCCCGAGGCCTGCCGTGTCAGACCCGCTCACAACATGCAGGAAGGCCCCCAAGAGCACGCCGGGGGGGTGTGCTCGGGACAGACTTAGTTCAGGGTGTCAGCAGGGGCACCGGGGGCTCGGAGACAGTCGCCTGCCGATCACTCCCGCCCCGCCCCGCCCCGCCCCGCCGCGGAAAGCGCAGCCGCAGAGTGGCCAGTCCCTGCAGAGTGGCCAGTCCCTCCGGGGCGTTGGTCTTCCCAGGGGAGGCAGGGCGTGCTCCCACCCCCAGAACCGCCCCGGGGGCCCTGACAGACAGGCCGGGTGGCCACGCCCTCTCACCGTCAGGGAGGCCGGGAGGTGAGGGGAACTGCCTTCTCTGGGGGTCCAGTGATTACAACTCCCCTTCCAATGCAGGGGGTAAGGGTTCGATTCCTGGTCAGGGACCTAAGATCCGACATGCCCTGGGGGCCAAAAAGCAAAACATAAAACGGAATATTGTGACAAACTCATTAAAAACTTTAAAAGGTGGTCCACATCAAGATTAAAAAAAAAAAGGCTTAAAAATACAGTGTCGGGAACACGGTCAGTTATTACGGTAATGTCTTTGTACAGTGAGAAATCATAGACTTGTTGAAACGTACAGAAATATCAAATCACTGTGTTCTGTGCTGGGCTTCCCAGATGGTTCAGGGGCAAAGAATTCACCTGCCAATGTAGGAAACTCAGGTTCGATCCCTGGGAGGGGAAGATCCCCTGGAGAAGGAAATGGCACCCCACTCCAGTACTCTTGCCTGGAGCATGCCATGGGCAGAGGAGCCTGGTGGGCTACAGTCCACGGGGCCGCAGAGAGTTACACAGACTGAGTGACAGCACCAGCAACAGACACGTCCTCCACCGGGAGCTGACACAGTGTCGTAGGTCAGCTGTGCTTCAGAAACTAACGCAGAGGAAAACAGGTCTGCCTTGCAGTTTCCAGGGGAAGGGGGCACGTGTGAGGATGAAGGCGGCGGTTGAGACATATAAACTTCCAGTATAAGTGGTTTTTCCTGTAGCCATGTACAGATGTGAGAACTGGACCATAAGGAAGGCTGAGTGCCTAAGAACTGAGGCTGTGAAACTGTGCTGCTGGAGAAGACACTTGCGAGGCCCCTGGACTGCAAGGAGATCCGACTAGTCCATCCTAAAGGAGATCAGTCCTGAATATTCACTGGAAGGACGGATGCTGAAGCTGGAGCTCCAATCCTTTGGCCACCTGATGGGAAGAACTGACTCACTGGAAAAGACCCTGATGCTGGGAAAGACTGAAGGCAGGAGGAGAAGGGGACGACAGAGGAGATGGCTGGATGGCATCACCGACTCGATGGACATGAATATGAGCAAACTCTGGGAGATGGTAAAGGACAGGGAAGCCTGGCATGCTGCAGTCCATGGGGTCACAAAGAGTCAGACACGACTGAAGCAACTCAGCACTCATGCAAAACTGGTGGAAGAGATGAAATATATGACAAGCCACTTGCTACAGAGACAGCTTGCAAATCCCACAGTGATAAACAGAGCAGCTGTACCCAGAGCAGACACAGCACTTGCCAACTGAATGAGAAGAAGCCAACAGTGTGTAAAACAGAAGAGCATCTGAAAACACACCCCAGTGGAGAAGGTGTATGAGGACAAGGCTCGCAACCACGGTCACCAGGGAAACTGTGAGGAAGCCACAGAGGTGCAGCCAGAGAGCCGTGTTACGGACAGGGGCCGGTCAGGTGCCCGCCAGGGATGGGTCGCTGGAACCCTGGGCTGCTTTCGGCCAGGGAACACCCACGGTGCAGCCGCTCTGGAACACCACTTGACGGGGTCTTGAAAAGAGAAACGGGTCTGTGACAACCTCGAGGGGTGGGATGGGGAGGGAGGTGGAAGGGAGGTTCAAGAGGGAGGGGACGTGTGTATACCTGTGGCTGATTCACGGTGATGCACGGCAGAGACCAACACAATATTGTCAAGCAACTATCCTCCAAGTAAAGCTAGACAAATTTTAAAAGGGTCACAAATGCTTCTGAGCCTTAAAGCACAGCAGTCACTCCGCAGGCGCCTCCCTGAGACCACAGTGGCTGCCCAGGTGGCTCAAGGGTAAAGAACCCGTCTGCTAAGGCAGGAGACCTGGGCTCAATCCCTGGGTCAGGAAGATGCCCTGGAGGAGGAAGCAGGACGGCACTCCAGTGTCCCTGCTGGAGTCCACTGCACAGAGGAACCTGGAGGGCTGCAGCCCGTGGGGTCGCACAGGGTCGGACAGGAGGAAGAGACTGACCCTTTGCTGAGACGAGAAGGGAGAGGTCCTCAGGAAGATGCCCTGGAGGAGGAAGCAGGGAAGCACTCCAGTGTGCCAGCTGGAATCCCATGCACAGGGGAGCCTGGCGGGCTGCAGCCCGTGGGGTCGCACAGGGTCGGACAGGAGGAAGAGACTGACCCTATGCTGAGACGAGAAGAGAGAGGTCCTCATGAGGACTGAGCCTGGACGTCTTCAGCACAAGGACCCGAGAGCTGGGAGCCAGGGCCAGGGCCAGGGCCCGCCTGACATAGCACAAGGCCCCGCGGTCCGGGAGCAGCCCTCTGCGAGGATCCGGGAGGAGGGCCGGGCACTTGACATGGGGAGCACTCTGGGAGAAGTGGCGGGTGCACGGGACCCTGCAGCTGGAGAAGAGACCTCAGACGGGTGCCCTGGCCCAGAGCCCTGGATGCCTCGGGGCCGAGGGGAAGATGAGAGGAGTTGTGTGCACAGCTTTCCTAGTCCTGTGAAAGCTGCCAGGAAAGCGCCTCATCTCCCAAAACTAAGCCAGCCCCTCTCCACCAGCAGGGACGCTGCAGAAGTGCCCTGCGCGGCCCAGGCACTCTCTGCCCGCGCCGGGGACCGGGAGGACGCGGGCCACCTGATGTGTTCACCAGGGCGCCGCCTCAAAGCTCCTCTTCACGGGACCCGGCATCACCCTCCTATGGGACCCTGTGCCCCTCCTCCTCCTCATGGGGACCCCACACCTTCCCCCAGGGCAGAAGGCAGTCCCAGGAGGTGAGGGAGCTAAATCTGGACTGACTGTGCGCTGAACGTGGGCTGAACGTGGACTGAAGCTAGACTGAACATGGGCTGAACCTGGAATGAACGTGCACTGAATCCAGGCTGAACAGGGACGGGGCCCGGACTGAACCGGAGCCGTCGACCAGGGCCAAGCCATGGCCCTAGAGCAGGACTAAAGCAGTACTGAGGAAGGTCGAGTCAAATCACCAGGCAACTGGACACCCCGTATCTACAAGCAGAGGCAAAGCACTCAGTGTCTAAACAAGTAGACAATAAACTTCACCAAAGAGGCAAAGCACTGGAACGCAGGCAACGTCGCTGACGGAAAATGATGAGACGCAAGCAGACAGAAACACATCCAGAGCTCGTGGGCGGGAAACGCGACATTTTTAAGGTATTAGTGGTGCGAGACTGATCTACAGACTCAACGCAGCCCCAGTCAAACCTCCAACAGGCTTTCCTGTGGGGACTGACAAGCCGGTACTCAGGGCTAAGGGGGATGAGCACGTTAGGACAGCCTGAGGTCAGAGGACATCAGAGACTCTCACACTCCAACAGGCTTTCCTGTGGAGGCTGACAAGCCGGTACTCAGGGCTACACGGAGATGAGGACGTCAGGACAGGGCTACACGGAGATGAGCACGTTAGGGTAGCCTGAGGTCAGAGGACGTCGGAGACTCTCACAACGTTTTAAAAGAAGAGGGTTGGCCATACGCCACTTGCTTTCCACAGGTTCATCCCCAAAGAGCCGCAGAGTGAGATTTCAAACACAGATCATGGGATCAGAGATCAGGAAACAGACCCACATGCACAAGGCTGACTGAATTTCAACAATGTAACTCACAGTGCAGCTCTGCAGGAAAAGAGAGGTTTCAAAGACGGCTGGTTACCTGGATATCTTACACCACACACAGTAACTTAAGAGAAATGGATCAGAACTCTAAACGCAAAAGGGAAAACCAAGAACGTTTTAGGAGGAAAACAGAGGACAACCCTGACAGCCTGGGAGAGTCACACATTTCGTAGACTGGATGCAATACATAAGATCCGTGAAAGAATGAAATTCAAAGAATTAAAAAAGAACAAAACGAACAGCTTTTTGTGTTCAAAATACATGTTAAACCAACAGCAAAATGGGACAAAGACGGACGAGAAACATGCGAAAACGTAAGTCTCCCAAAAGAGCTGCATGCAGATTCTGCACAGAGCCCTTATGTTGCTGTTGACTTGCTCAGTCGTGTCCAACTCTCTGCGACCCCATGGACTGCAGCTCACCAGACTCCTCTGTCCTTGGGACTCTCCAGGCAGGAACACTGGAGTGGGTTGCCCCTCCTCCAGGGGACCTTCCCGACTCGGGGATCGAACCTGCGTCTCCTGCATGGGCAGGTGGATTCTTTACCACTGAGCCACCAGGAAAGCTCCACATGAGGTTTCTCCACTTCCTATTAGCTCTTAGAGAACACAAACTCAGAACTCTTCTTATGGCATTTTATGGAGGAACATTTTCCTAACATTAATTATCCATTTCTTGGGGCCAAAGAAGTCTTATCGTTTTATCCCAATGACAACAGTCCTTTTTGGGTTACTAACCTCTCAAAATTCAACTGAAGCTGTAAACTCCACATTCACCAAGACGTGTTTAAAGCCACCTTCAGGCCCCAGACAAGGCCCATCAACAGTTTTCTTTGGCCACAGCAGAATGTTGGATGTTAGTTCCCCAACCACGGGTGGAACCTGTGCCCTCTGGGCGGTGTGGAGTCAACCACTGCACCACCAGGCAGGTCCCCGTCATTCCTTTTTGAAACCTCTTGGGACGGTTAAGAGAGAGTCATTCTGCTTTTCCTCAAAACAGGGTCCTCAGGGGACTTCCTTGGTAGCCCAGTGGCTAAGACTCTGGGCTCCCAAAGCAGGGGGCCTGGGTTCGATCACCAGTCGGGGAACTAGATTCCACAGGCCACAAGTAAGACCCTGGTGCAGTAAAATAAATAAATAAAAAAAAGTAAATATTTAAAACAAAAACCAGGTCCTCATGGTGACTTACTCTATCTGGTCATGGAAACTGCAGACCAGAGAAGGGGTCTTCAGTCTTATCTACCCCAGTCAGCACTTCTTTCATTCAACAGACGCCCCCCCCTGCCCCCCCAACTATTCCAGCCCCACACCGAGGCCACGTCACATCCCTCCAGGCAGAAGCTGGTGTCTCCCTTGGGGAAACACCACTCTGGCCTGTGGAATTTCACGCCCACACTCTGTGGCTTTCTGCCTGCCATGCATAAATGAGGTCTCTCTCAGGCATCAAAGCCACCCTCCTCAAATTTTCTGTACACAGTTCCAGTCCCAGGGGGACCCACACAATTTATGGGGTCACAAAACACAAGAACTCACCTTCCAGTGGTGTCTGTGGAGCTGTGTCACAGACCACACCTAGTGACATGTGGACGGCTCACCACATGAGATTCCGGGGACCCAAGAAAGAGCACCAGGCGGGTGGTGGGAGGATGGGGGCTGTCACTGCTGCAGGCAGCTCCCCAAGCCCTGGCTCTCCTCTCACAGCCACCTCACAGCGTGGTGGGGGTGGGGGGGCGGCTGAGGCAAGACGTCAAGAGCAGGGGTCCCCAACACCTGAGCCATGGGCTGGTACCAGTCTGCAGCCTGTTGGGAACGGAGCTGCACAGCAGGAGGTGAGCAACACAAGCTTCCTGTCTATTTACGGCAGCCTCAGTGCATCTGAGCTTCCCAGGCGGCACTAACAGCAGAGAACCCAGCTACTAATACTGGAGAGGCAGGAGACTAGGCTTCAATCCCTGGATCAGGAAGCTCCCCTGGAGAAGGGCATGGTAACCCACTCCAGTGCTCTCACCTGGAAAATCCCATGGACAGAGGAGTCTGGTGGGCTACAGTCCACCGGGTCCTGAAGAGCTCGGCATGAGTAAACAACAAGACAAGAAGGGGAGCAATATGCACCACCACTTTCCCTTTTGTTTCCCCCTGGAGAAGGGCATGGTAGCCCACTCCAGCGCTCTCACCTGGGAAATCCCATGGACACAGGAGTCTGGCGGGCTACAGTCCACCGGGTCCTGAAGAGCTCGGCATGACTAAACGACAAAACAAGAGGAACAATATGCATCCGCCACACTTTCCCTTTTGTCTCCCCCATGTGTTTTTTCCATGAACACCTGGAGACGCTTTATTACATCTAACCAACACAGAAGCACTTTACTTTTAAATGCACTGCTCTCCAAGTGTCGTTATTGTAGAAAAACTGTTACTCCCTCAGCTACGTCAGACTCTCTTCGACCCCTTGACTGTAGCGTGCCAGGCTCCTCTGTCCACGCGATTCTCCAGGCAAAAACATCGGAGTGGGTAGCAATTTCCTTCTCCAGGGATCTTCCCCACCCAGGGAGTGAACCTGGGCCTCCTGCACTGCGGGCAGATCTTTACCATCTGAGCCTCCAGGGAAGCCCCATTGTCGAAACTCAGGGACAAAGGTGGACGAATTTGGGATAAAATGTCAAGCTTCACAAACTAAGCAGAGCAGGAAAAAAACAGCCGTGCATGCAGAACTAAAACCAACTGCCAACAAACTCCAAAAGCATGATCAATCTGGGAGATGCTGAAGATAGTACTTTTCAGTGAGCAGGACTTTTGGGGGGGTGAGGCGAGGGGATGAGATGGTTGGATGGCATCACCGACTGGATGGACATGAGTCTGAGCAAGCTCCGGGAGTTGGTGATGGACAGGGAAGCCTGGCGTGCAGAAGTCCATGGGTCACAAAAAGTCGGTCACGACTGGGCTACTGAACTGGTCACTGGTCACTGAAGGAAACAGCCTAGACACTCAAGCGGTTAGCACGCTTGACATTCCTCCACCTGCCTCGGTCACCCCCAGCCATATGTCGGTGGG
Source organism: Connochaetes taurinus (assembly GCA_006408615.1). Classification (NCBI taxonomy): domain Eukaryota; kingdom Metazoa; phylum Chordata; class Mammalia; order Artiodactyla; family Bovidae; genus Connochaetes; species Connochaetes taurinus. The sequence goes on from SJXO01005006.1 coordinate 53,803, forward strand.
AACCCCCCGGTTACCTTCGCAGGCGTCAGCAGAAGCAAGAGGAACTTACTACTCTCGTCCCTCCGGATCGTCGAGGCCCTCGAACCGGCGGCCCACTCCGGGCACTGGAGGCTGCTCCCACGGGAAGCGTGGTGGGCGCGGGGGTCGGGCCGGGCGCCCCAGGACCTTCGCACTCGCGCGGCCTCCAGGCGGGGTCGCGGGCCACGGCTGCGGGCCGGGCCCCCGGCTGCTCAGCGTCTCCCGCGCCCCTCTCGGGCATCTGGATCCTCCGCAAGCAGTCCCGGAGCATCGCCTGCGTGCTGGACTCGCTGAGCCAGCACAGGAAGAGCTCGTCCACCTTCATCTTCAGGACCGGCTGCAGGACCTTGCCGGGCGGCATCTCCGGGGCTGCGGCCCTCCTTCCTCGCGCACAGGGGCCTGGAGCCGGGACCCCCGTCCGGCCTGAATGGACCACACACGGGGCCGGCGACCAGCTCCCGAGGCCACGAGCCAGTGGGGGCCAAGGGCCCCGGGGCAAGAGACGGGAACCTGGCCGGGGGGCTCCCGGGGTCTGGTGAGGAGGCAGCACCTGGCGGGGGTCGCGGGCCCGGGGCTCGGGGAAGAGGAGGCCCGGCCCGGTGGGGGTCGCGGGGTCTGGTGAGGAGGCAGGGACCCGGCGGGGACCGCGAGCCCCGGGTTAGGGAAGGAACTGCTCCGGCCCGGTGGGGGTCGCGGGCCCGGGGTTCAGGCGTTCAGGGGTGAGGCGGCGCCCGGCCTGGAGGGGGTCGCGGGCCCGGGGTTCAGGAGGTCAGGGGTGAGGCGAGGCCCGGCCTGGAGGGGGTCGCGGGCCCGGGGTTCAGGAGGTCAGGGGTGAGGCGGAGCCCGGGTCAGGAGGTCAGGGGGCTGAGGCGGGCGCTCTGCCCGCGGGGGGACCCGCCCAACTCAGGGCAGCTTCAAAACGGGCGCGCCGGGACCAGCGCCCAGAGAAGGTCGCCTCCGCCTGCGTCAGCGCGACGCGTGGCGTCATCACACGGCGCCGCCCGCCGAGGCCCGAGGCCGTGCGGGGCGCTGGGGGGGCCGGACGCTGTGCGGGGCGCGTGTGCGCTCCGGGGGACGCCCGGCGGCTGGACTGTGCACGGGGCGAGGGGTGGCGGGCCCCGCGCTCGGGGCCTTTCAGTCCTCAGGCTTTGCGTGGGTGTGGCCCCGCGCCGGCGAGACGCGCGGCTTCCCCCCCCCCCCGCGGAGCTGCGCGCATGCGCGGGGGGAGCTCGGTGGGAGGGGCGCGCGCGGGGCGCGGGCTGTGGGGGTGGGGTCGAGCATGCGCAGTGCGTGTGTGTGGCGGCGGCGTTCCGGAGGCCTGTCGGTCGAGCATGCGCAGTGCGTGCCCGCTGGGAGCGAGCGCGAGGCGGGGTTGGAGGCCGGTGCAGTTTTTCTAGATAAAACGGGCCTCTGCGGACCGCGAAGGTCGCGGTAACGTTCAGTTCAGCTCAGTCGCTCAGTCGTGTCCGACTCTCTGCGACCCCATGAATCGCAGCACGCCAGGCCTCCCTGTCCATCACCAACTCCCGGAGTTCACTCAGACTCACGTCCATCGAGTCTGTGATGCCATCCAGCCATCTCATCCTCTGTCGTCCCCTTCTCCTCCTGCCCCCAATCCCTCCCAGCATCAGAGTCTTTTCCAATGAGTCAGCTCTTCGCATGAGGTGGCCAAAGTACTGGAGTTTCAGCTTCAGCATCAGTCCTTCCAATGAATATTCAGGACTGATTTCCTTCAGAATGGACTGGTTGGATCTCCTTGCAGTCCAAGGGGCTCTCAAGAGTCTTCTCCAACATCACAGTTCAAAAGCATCAATTCTTCAGCGCTCAGCCTTCTTCACAGTCCAACTCTCACATCCATACGTGACTACTGGAAAAGCCATAGCCTGTAACGTTAAGTGTGTTAAATCTTAGTGATGCATTGGAGGCGTGTAACTGCTTTCAAGCTGGCCTTTCAGGGCTGGTTTCTTTACTTATGAGCCATCGGCTAAATAACTCTTGTTAAACTGTGATTTTATTTTGTGTTTGTAATGATTGCAAACTTTGTGTTTGTCTACTGAAAATATTATTTTTTTTTTGTCCCTCAGTCGTGTCCGACTCTGCGACCCCATAGCCTACCACGCTCCTCTGTCCATGGGATTTTCCAGGCAATAGTACTGGAGTGGATTGCCATTTCGTTCTCCAGGGGATCTTCCCGACCCAGGGATCGAAAAAACTAATACACCCATCTCAAAGCTGAGAATTGTGTTTTAATTTGAGGACTCGCTAAAGACTTAAGCTCACGAAGTATCCTCTCAGATCTTTCTGAGGGACTTTTCATAAGACGTAAGGGAAGGGGCGTGATATATAGGACTTTTTGCAACAAAAATGGTTAGAACATCAAACGATGACAGTAATTTAAAGAAAACCAGACATTACAAGTTAATGAATTTAGCACTTTTCTATGTGTGGGAAGATCTAAAAGTCTGGAAGATTGCCTGGAGGAGGAAATGTCAACCCACTCCAGAATTCTTGCCTGGAGAGTTCCATGGACAGAGGAGCCAGGAGGGCTACAGTCCATGGGGTCATAAACAGTCAGACGCAGCTGAGGAAATACCATCCCACTGCATTCTGTAGGAATTAATGGCAGGATGAGCCTGTGTGTCCTGAGAAAGGGAATATGTTTACATCCAAGTTGATGCTGTTACAGACCCACAGCCCTTGTCCTTGCCCGAAGCCCACCTTGGGCTCTCAGTGCTCCCCCATGGCTGGAACCTCACATTACTGGGGACCCTGCTTAGAAATGGTGAGACACGGCAGAGCGCGCCATCTGGTATACCAGAATTCTGCTTTTCTGAACCCTAAAACCCTCAGGATGCACCGTGGGGGGTGGCTGCAGTGGTCAAGGGCTTGGCGGCCTCAACATCCTTTGCTCACGATACGGCAGACGATGTTCTGTCCACACTGTGCGGCTACAGATGAAAACGCGAGTATCCTGGGTCACGAGAGGGCCGCGACACAGGCATTCTGTGCAGTTACTCCTGTGCTTTGGGAAGCTGATGCTTGTGTGTGCAGGTTGTCAGTTCTGTGGAAGTGTTAGTCACTCAGTTGGCTCTGACTCTGCAATTCCATGAACTTTAGCCCCCCAGGCTCCTCTGTCCATGGGATTCTCCAGGCAAGAACACTGGAGTGGGTTGCCATTTCCTTCTCCAGGGGATCTTCCCGACCCAGGGATTGAACCCGGGTCTCCTGCCTTGCAGGCAGATTCTTTACCATCTGACCCACCAGGGAAGCCCATGTCAGTGCTGGAGGGAGGCAAATGTTAATACGTGTTACTGTTTGCGTTTATCACACACAGACGTCTTCTCAGAGCACAAACGGGCTTTTCACTCTGGGTCTGTAAATGAGCTGCCACTCATCCATGTGGGTTTTTTTTTTTTTTTTTGGCGGGGGTTTGAGGGGAGGGTGGCATTTTTCAGTCCCTGCACAAGACGGCTTTATACCCCGGGGTCTGCAAGGCCTGTGTGTCTGCCAGTGGAACATTAACAAACCCCGGGAGGGAAACAGAACCTCCTTCAGTCTGTGCGGTGGGGCGGGAGCCTGCCCCAGGGGACAGAGAGGTGCTGTGAGCCCGAGGCCGGTGGGGCCTGGGATGGGCACAGCCACAGCTAAACGGGGGAGGACCCTGCTGATAATAGGAGCGTAAGCTCTGCTGGCTGCATCTGCCTCCCAGGGGTGGCCAGAGGTCTCAGGGCAGAGGGTGGGGGTGAAGAGGAAGATTCTAGAAGTCAAGGACAAATTGACACTTGCCATCTCATCTGAAAAAGCAGAGACATCACTTTGCCAACAAAGGTCCATCTAGTGTAAGCTATGGTTTTCCCAGTAGTCTAGTACGGATGTGAGACTTGGACCATGAAGAAGGCTGAGCGCCGAAGAACTGATACTTTTGAACCGTGATGTTGGAGAAGACGCTTGAGAGGCCTTTGGACCGCAAGGAGATCCAACCAGTCCATCCTAAAGGAAATCAGTCCTGAATATTCATTGGAAGGACTGATGCTGAAGCTGAAACTCAGATACTTTGGCACCTGTTGCATGAAAACACCCTGATGCTGGGAAAGACTGAAGGCAGGAGAAGGGGACGGCAGAGGATGAGACGGCTGGATGGCACCACCACTCCATGAAAACACCCTGATGCTGGGGCATGAAAACACCCTGATGCTGGGGAGACTGAAGGCAGGAGAAGGGGACGGCAGAGGTGAGGCGGCTGGAGGGCACCACCGACTCCATGAAAACACCCTGATGCTGGGGAGACTGAAGGCAGGAGAAGGGGACGGCAGAGGTGAGATGGTTGGGTGGCATCACCGACTCCATGGACACAAGTCTGAACAATCCCTGGGAGATCGTGAAGACTGAAGGCAGGAGAAGGGGACGGCAGAGGATGAGACGGCTGGGTGGCATCACCGACTCCATGGACACAAGTCTGAACAATCCCTGGGAGATCGTGAAGCCTGAAGGCAGGAGAAGGGGACGGCAGAGGTGAGATGGTTGGGTGGCATCACCGACTCCATGGACACAAGTCTGAACAATCCCTGGGAGATCGTGAAGCACAGGGAAGCCTGTGTGCTGCAGTTCATGGGGTGAAAAAGAGCTGGACACAACTTTAGTGACTGGACAACGGCAACTGGTGGTAAGGGCTGTGGTTTCAATCCCCAGTTGGGGCACTAAGATTCCACAAGCAATATGGTATAACCGAAAATTTAAAAAACAAATCTTTTTTGTTTGGTGTGCATTTTGATAAGCATCCAAAGAATAAGAATGTTAAATGAAATAGAAAAAATGACATGAATTCACCCCTGTTCCAGCCAAATTTTAGCATAAAATTTGGAAAATCCCAAATTATAGCATAAAATTAAAGAAAAATAAAAACAATTTCTAAAATAATATTTGAAAATTGTAAAATTTTAGTATAAGATTAAAAAAACTCTAAAAAAAAGATTGGGGAGTGTGCAAATAATCTGCCCTTTTATCCACATGAAAGAGTTTTACAGAAGTTATATGTGTTCCTGGTTTTGTACTGCTTCTAATGAAACTTCCAGACATCCACTGACAGTCTCCATTCAGTATACCAGTTGTAAACGTGGACTCAGGACCCTGACCTGTTAAGGAACTTTGGCCCTTTCCTGTTCTGTGTTCTTTTTGTTCATCCCGGGTCTGTCACGGTTGTGATCAGTTGTAACTACTCGCCCTCAGCTTGCCGCCTCTCTCGGTCCCTCGTCTTTTAATTTACTGACAATTGATTTGTTATGCTGGGACGTGGCATCACTAAATGGGCTGGCACTGGGTCGTCTGAGTGTGTGCTACATGCCCAAGAACATGGATAAATAAAACAGTCCGTGATCTCGGAGATCTGGTGGTGTACTGGCATGGGAGAGGGGAACCACTTAATTAGATAATTCAGCGTTCAGTCACACGGTATGACGCAGAAGAACGCAGGGAGAGAGGCCCGGGAGTGGGGGCAGTGCCGTGTAAGCGGAGTCTGTACCGATGACTAATGGCCTTAAGGGGTTTCCCGCCTGGTGCTGGTGGTGGAGACCCCGCCTGCCAGTGCAGGACACAAAAGAGACCCGGCTTCGATCCCTGGGGCGGGAAGTGCCCCCGGAGGAGGGCACGGCAACCCACTCTCGTGTTCTTGCCTGGAGCATCCCATGGACACAGGAGCTGGTGGGCTGCAGTCCGTGGACTCGCAGAGTCGACGCCTGAGTGGCTGGGCAGGCGCTCCAGAGGACAGGAAGAAGACAGGCCTGCTGGCAGCGGCCCTCGGAGGGCACGCGGCTCCCCCGGCCCCTGCTCACCCGTGCCACACACCGAAGGAGGCCCCAGGCAGCTGCCCCTCGGGCCTGGATTCCCCCACCCTCACTGCCACCTGTGTGGCCGCAGAGATTCTGTCAGTAAACGCTCCTGGTAGGGTTTCAAGTGACAAGCCCTGCCGCTCACCCTCCCCTCCCTGCCCCCAGCTCCACTTCAAGGTTTTTTGATGATACAGAAAAGACTTCGGTATGTGGATAAAAAAATTTTCTGACTTGCCTTCCGCCACCTTCAACTCAATTTCCCGTCCCAAGAGACGGTGTGTCTGTGTGTGTGTGTGTGTGTGTGTGTGTGTGTGTGAGAGAGAGAGAGAGAGAATCGAATCCAATTCATTATTCATGGGGAAATAGCTGTGGTTTAATCTGAATATTCAGCACTGCGAACAGGTCAGGGTGATGGATGGAGTATGGAAATGTGTCTGGGGCAGGTAATGAAACCGCAGGATGCACGGCCGGAGTGCAGGAAATAATGAAGTCGATTGAACATCCCCACAAGTGCGGAATTGCACATTACAGCGCGAGGCCCCGCGTCCTCCTGTCATTGGACCCGTGAGGGCTCCGTCTTGGAGGGGGAAGCGGTTGGTCACAGAATACGACTTGATGTACAAGAGGGTGTGGAAATGCAGGGGGGGCCTGCCGCAGCATTCACGGACAAGACGGATGTCCCCGTGGGAAATGAGTGTGAGCTGTGGGTCACACAAGCTCAGACGGTAAAGAGTCCGCCTGCAGTGCAGGAGGTCCAGGGTCCATCCCTGGGTGGGGGCAGTGCAGGAGGTCCAGGGTCCATCCCTGGGCGGGGGCAGTCCCCTGGAGGAGGGCGTGACAACCCACTCCAGTATTCTCGCCTGGAGAATCCCGTGGACACAGGAGCCTGGTGGGTACAGTCCATGGGGTCCCAGAGAGTTGGATGTGACCGAGCGGATTTCACTGGGGGTCATGCAAGATAATGACGCGTCTCCTAAGGGCTCCAGGGGAAGACGGGGCCCTGGAGGAGACAGAAGTGCAGACACGTTAGAGTGTGTGTGGTCGCTCAGTCCTGTGTCCCGCTGTTTGCGAACCTGTGGACTGCAGCCTGCCTGGCTCCCCTATCTGTGGGATCCCCAGGCCAGAATACCGGAGTGGGTTGCCGTTTCTTCCTGCAGGGGATCTTCCCAACCCAGGGATTGGACCAGTGTCTCCCACACTGCAGGCGGATTCTGTACCATCTGAGCCACTTGGGAAGCCCCACTTTATAGAGACAAGGGTGGACTTTCACAGGATGGACAGCCTAGACCATCAGACGCTGGGCCATCCCAACACGGGAAGCAGGACAGGGATTCCTGGGCACCGGAGAGTACTGGGGTGGGCATTTGTGCTGAAAATGAAGAGATCTGCAGCCTGCACGGGACCTGGGCTGTGCGCTCTGGTTGACCTCTCCTGGGTAAGCACACACGTTGGGACCGTCTTTTATTTCTGCTGCAAAAGCCGGGCGCTTGGTGTGTTTCTTGCTTGATCACCGTGCCGGACGTACTGCTGGGAGAGGCTTGGGGTGTACAGCGGGGGCTGGGGGCCTTGGGGAGGGGACGTGCCTTCCTGGGAGGTGTTCAGAGCAGTAAGACTTAGCTTTTCACCAAAGTCTCGCTGGGACTCGTGTGATGTCCACAGGGTCCCCGATACAAAAGAGGGTCGGCGCCGTCCTTGTGCGGACCGATGGGGAAGCAAGGTCATCAGAGAAGCCCAGACAATGGGCTGGACCGACAGGGCCCGGGGCCCAGATGCCCTCCGTGGCCTCCTTTCCTCCCCTTCCTTCCACACTCATGTCCTCTGAGAATGTCAGAATGGGACCTTATTAAGAAGCAGAGTCTCTGCAGCTGTGAAGAAGTGAAGGGTCTGGGATGAGGGCCTCCTGGATGGGGGTGGCCCTACACCCAGGGACAGGGTCCTTATAAGACACAGAAGAGGAGAGAAACGGACACACGGGAGAAGCCACGTGGAGACGGAGGCAGAGACAGGAGGGAGGCGGCCACCAGCCCAGGGATGGACGCCCGGAGGCCCCAGGAGCTGGAAGAGGTGGGGAGGACCCTCCCCTGGAGCCTCTGGACAGGGCTCAGCCCAGGGACCCCTTGAGCTCAGATGTATGGTCTCCAGGGCTGGGGGAGGATGGATACCTGTGCTCTTAAGGTGTCCACTTAGCAGGTATCTTCTGGCCCCGGGGAGCCCACACAGTAGGGGACAGCAGGGACTGAACACAGCCCGTCAGCCTGGAGCCTGGCTGCGAGCAGACATCAAGATGACTGTCCTAAACAGCACCCGTGGCGTCTTGTGACAGGTGGTTCGGGAGAGTCTGCCTGGACACCGTGGTCCTCTGGCCACCACCCCCAAGGCTGAGGAGGCGGCCGTCTGGGCTACCATGTCCCCCACCCCCAGGAGCCTTGGGGAGGGGACAGCTGGCAACAGGCTGGCATTTGGCAGCACATAAGTCGCGCTATTTTAAGGGCCGCGTGCGTGCCCCAGAGGTTACATCCCAGCACATTTCAGGAAATGACAACCACGCGTGGAACTGCAGCTGCCGCGCTGAGCAGTCGCGGCAGCGAGCCTCTCCGAGGCCAGAGGCGCCCCGGGCGCTGGGGGGGCTTTCGCCGCAAGCAGGGCACGCGGAGCCCGCGCGGCTTCCGCTGGCGACGTGGAGTATGGTGCTGGGCGTGCGAGGCCGGGCTTGGGAGGAGACGAGACAGTTTCGTGGTGTCGGCGCGTGTCTTTCCCCGTCTCCCCAAGGGCTGTCCTGGCGGCGTGGGAAGCACACTCTTTTCTGCAGGAGCTTGAAGAGCCAGTGGCACCACTGATGGTCACATGGAGCGGACGCACGGAGCAGTCACACGGAGTGGTCACACGGAGCGGATGCCATCAGTGGGAGCTGAAGACCGGCCCCTCCACCGCCCGTCCCATCACCGTCGTCAGGGACACCAGGGGTCAACGTGGGTCTTGTTTTGGGGTGTCTCAACTTCTCTGCCAAACTGTCGTGCCACCGGGACTAGGGCAGAGTTAGATCTGTGCACCAGGAGGTGTTCGTTGCTCGGTCGTGTCCAGCACTTTGTGACCCCATGAATTACAGCCCGCCAGGCTCCTCCGTCCATGGGACTCTCCAGGCAAGAATGCTGGAGTGGGTTGCCATGCCCTTCTCCAAGGGATCTTCCTGACCCAGGGATCGAACCCACGTTTCCTGCATTGCAGGCAGATTCTTTACCGTCTGAGCCACCAGGGACGTTTTTCACAGAGGAGTTGGGTCACTCGCTGGGGCTTTGTTTTTGACTCTCTCTGTAAACCGAAGCCAGATCACGTTGCCCAAATCAGTCAAATTCTTTCTATGCGAACGCAGTAGCATGGTGGATGTTGAACCCTTGAAAACTAAGTTACGTATTGAGCTTGAGTTTCCTTCCAGACACCACACGAAAGGGAAATACATGGTAGATGGATAAGACAGACAGATGGATGATAGATAGCTGAGCAGATAGATAGATCATAGATACATACATCCAGCAGGTGGATATACAGAGATGCACAGAGAAATGATAGCTTAGACTGGACGCAGTATAGGTGATATAGAGGTGATGGACTTGTGAGAAATACATGGATGCTGTGTGCTCCGTCACTTGTGTCCAGTTGTATGTGACCCCGTGGACTGTAGCCGACCAGACTCCTCTGTCCGTGGGATGCTCCAGGCAAGAATACTGGAGTGGGCTGCCCTTTCCTCCTCCAGAGGATCCTCCTGACCCGGGGATGGAGCTCGAGGCTTTCGCATCTCCTGCATCGGCAGCCGGGTTCTTTACTGCTGAGCAATCCCGGAAGCCCTGATGAGCAATTAGGTTTTCTCATTAAAAACTAGAGTCCACCCATCGCAGGCAGGGGGTCTTCGTCACTCCATGTGTTTAGCAGGCTGCACCCCCCAGCCCTTGAAGGTCCCCGACCTGGAGGGTCTGAGTGCACAGGGAAGACTGCGTCCCACCCATGGTCTCGCGGGGGAAGGCGTAGCCCTGGCCCCTTGAACATGATAACCGCCCCCGAGGAGGCCTCAACCAAGTGCCTTCTGCAGCTCCGAGCTGCTTGTCTGGCAAGGCCTGCAGGTCAATAGCGTGCGGTTATGGTGCCAGTGAGGGTGGAATCAGGGTGGACTGTGCTGTCAGAGTTCAGAGGACGGAGCCCCACGTGGGCACCGAGCGCCAGGAGAGGCTGGGCTGGCCCTTCCGCTCGTGAATAGGAGGGTGGCGGAGGCCTTCCCGGGGCCTCCCGGGAGACTGCAGCGGTCAAGAACCCACCTGCCAAGGCAGGAGAGCTGAGAGACACGAGTTCAGTTCCTGGGTTGGGCAGATCCCCTGGAGGAGGGCATGGCAACCCACTCCAGTGTTCCTGCCTGGAGAATCCCATGGACGAAGGAGCCTGGTGGGCTACAGTCCATAGTGTCACAGAGTCAGACAGAGCCGAGCAGCTAAGCACAGCGCAACTAGAGAAAGCCCATGCCCGGCGCTGAAGGCCCGGCACTGTCCAAAATGAATCAAGGAACTTTTAAAAAGTGTGGGGGACACAGTGGAGACGTGATGCTTGGGAAGAGTCGGGGCAGGAGAAGAAGCGGGTGGCAGAGGGTGAGACGGTTGCACGGCACCACTGACTCAACGGACATGACTTTGAGTAAACTCCGGGAGATGCTGATGGCCAGGGAGGCCTGGCATGCTGCAGTCCCTGGGGTCGCAGAGTCTGACGCGACTGAGCGACTGCAGGACGGCAGGAATGCAAGTGTTTGAGCTCGTTTTAAGGAGCTGTTGTGTATTTCTGTCATTTCCCTCCGGCAGAATGCCATTTATTTCACAACGATGATGTTAACTTGGAGCCAGTCGGACACAACTTGACGACCACACAGCAGCAAAAACAGACACTCAGACGCACGATGCCAGTGAGGCCTGCGGAGGGGACGGGGGCTGCGGAGGGCCGGCCAGGGAGGGTCCAGGCGGGGACGGGGGGCCTGCGGAGGGCCGGCCAGGGAGGGTCCAGGCGGGGACGGGGGGCCTGCGGAGGGCCGGCCAGGGAGGGTCCAGGCGGGGACGGGGGGCCTGCGGAGGGCCGGCCAGGGAGGGTCCAGGCGGGGACGGGGGGCCTGCGGAGGGCCGGCCAGGGAGGGTCCAGGCGGGGACGGGGGGCCTGCGGAGGGCCGGCCAGGGAGGGTCCAGGCGGGGACGGGGGGCCTGCGGAGGGCCGGCCAGGGAGGGTCCAGGCGGGGACGGGGGGCCTGCGGAGGGCCGGCCAGGGAGGGTCCAGGCGGGGACGGGGGGCCTGCGGAGGGCCGGCCAGGGAGGGTCCAGGCGGGGACGGGGGGCCTGCGGAGGGCCGGCCAGGGAGGGTCCAGGCGGGGACGGGGGGCCTGCGGAGGGCCGGCCAGGGAGGGTCCAGGCGGGGACGGGGGGCCTGCGGAGGGCCGGCCAGGGAGGGTCCAGGCGGGGACGGGGGGCCTGCGGAGGGCCGGCCAGGGAGGGTCCAGGCGGGGACGGGGGGCCTGCGGAGGGCCGGCCAGGGAGGGTCCAGGCGGGGACGGGGGGCCTGCGGAGGGCCGGCCAGGGAGGGTCCAGGCGGGGACGGGGGGCCTGCGGAGGGCCGGCCAGGGAGGGTCCAGGCGGGGACGGGGGGCCTGCGGAGGGCCGGCCAGGGAGGGTCCAGGCGGGGACGGGGGGCCTGCGGAGGGCCGGCCAGGGAGGGTCCAGGCGGGGACGGGGGGCCTGCGGAGGGCCGGCCAGGGAGGGTCCAGGCGGGGACGGGGGGCCTGATCCAGGCGGGGACGGCCAGTGAGGCCTGCGGAGGGCCAGCCAGTGAGGGCTGCGGAAGGCTGGCCAGTGAGGGTCCAGGTGGAGACAGGGCCCAGTGAAAGTCCAGGCGGGGCCTGGGGGCCTGGGGAGGGCTGGCTAGTGAGGGTCCAGGCAGGGATGGGGACCCTACGGAGGGCTGGTCGGTGAGGGTCCAGGCGGGGACGGGGTGCCTGCGGAGGGTCGACCAGTGAGGGTCCAGGCGGGGACAGGGTGCCATGCCGGGCTGTGTCCAGCGTCTCTGCAGCGCGGGGGGCGGGGGGACCACATGTCGCCTGGCCCACGTCTCCAGGACGCCTCGCCCGTCTGAGTGGGAGAGTTTATTTCTGGCCGCAGCACAAGTGCACCAGATTCCGATGGTCTAAAAACATCCCCCGGGAGCGTGCAGGGGACATGTGTCCACACGCCTCCCTGCCCGACACCTGATAGTGGGCTGCCTGGGCAGGGCTATTTCAGGACGGCAGCTGGAGGAAGGCTGGAGCTGGGCGGTTCTGTTCGAGCGGCAGACGGCCGAGGGGTTCCTAGCCTGGCTGACATGCTCACTCTGCAGGCTTCCTGCCCTGAGCTGATGAAAGACGGGCTGACACATCCACATCCAGGGCTTGGGAGCCCCGAGGGAATGATAACCTCAAAAGGGCCCCCCGGAACTTCCCTGGTAGTGCAGTGGCTACGAACACGCCTGGCAGTGCAGGGTGGTACTCCGGTTCCCGCCCTGGTCTGGGAAGATCAACATGCCATGGCACAGCCAAGCCCGCGCGCCACAGCTACTGCGCCTGCGCACCCTACAGCTCCACACAGGGGAAGCCACCGCTCTCTCCCGCTGGACAAAGCTTGCTCGGAGCAGCAGACACCCAGCACAGTCAAAAAATAAAATTCTTGTCGTGGTTCAGTCGCTCAGTCGTGTCTGACTCTTCGTGACCCCATGGACTGCAGCACGCCAGGCCTCCCTGTCCATCAGCAACTCCCGGAGTTCACTCAGACTCATGCCCATCGAGTCGGTGATGCCATCCAACCACCTCATCGTCTGCCATCCCCTTCTCCTCCTGCCCCCAATCCCTCCCAGCATCAGGGTCTTTTCCAATGAGTCAGCTCTTGGCATCAGGTGGCCAAAGCACTGGAGTTTTAGCTTCAACATCAGTCCTTCCAAAGAACTCCCAGGACTGATTTCCTTTAGGATGGACTGGTTGGATCTCCTTGCAGTCCAAGGGACTCTCAAGAGTCTTCTCCAACACCACAGTTCAAAAGCATCAGCTCTTCGGTGCTCAACTTTCTTTATAGTCCAACTCTCACATCCATACATGCCTACTGGAAAAACCATAGCCTTGACTAGACAGACCTTTGTTGGCAAAGTAATGTCTCTGCTTTTGAACATGTTGTCTAGGTGGGTCATAGCTTTTCTTCTGAGGAGCAAGCGTCTTTGACCTTCATGGCTGCAGTCACTGTCTGCAGTGATGGTGGAGCCCAAAAGAATAAAGTGGTTATTTTTATAAAAAAGCAAGGTGAGCATCCTGCAGTTGGACCACTTGGCCCCGAGGCTCCCGGTTCAGCTAGGGAACCCCTGTTATTAAAGTTTGTTTTCATTTTGCTCTGGGTCAGAGACAGGGAAACGGCCCTGTATCAGAACGGAGGAGCTTCAACTCGGCGAGGACGTGTTTGGAGGACATGCGATTCCAATTCCAACACCTGCACTGCTGACGTCAGAAGCCCATTTCCCCTCCCTTTGCCCTTCATGCAGAGCAGATGCTGACGGGCTTAAGTCAAGTCTGCGATAACCCTGAGTCGGCAGTTTAAAGAGGAAGGCAGGACCGCAGTGCAGAGTGCTGACTGCTCCCCAGAGGGAAACGGGCCCTAGATCCTCAAGAATCTAAGTCAAGTCTGCGATAACCCTGAGTCGGCAGTTTAAAGAGGAAGGCAGGGCCGCGGCGCAGAGCGCTGACCGCTCCCCGGAGGGAGATGGGTCCTGGATCCTCAGCAGCTGCTCATTGCTTCCTAAAGGGGTGTGGGCTTATTTAATACACGAAGAATTTTTCAATCAGCTACTAAGATGGGGTGCATCAACTCTGTTACTGATGACGGGCTTGTAGGGCCAGACGGGCACCCGTCCCTCAGATTTCTGTGGGGAAATTGAATCTAAACTTTGTACTGTGGTGTTTTTTTTTCCTTTTAGTACTTCACAGGACTGCACATGGTAAGAGCCACAGATTGCATGGCATAATTGTTTTATCTTTCTGAGACAAAAAAAAAGGCTTTTTGTTCAAGCAGGTTAGACAAAACATAACCGTAATTTTTTTAATGCATATGTATGGAATGTAGAGCTTCCCTGGGGGCGCAGTGGTAAGGAAGCTACCTGCCAGTGCAGGAGACACAGGAGACTCGGGTTCCATCCCTGGGCCAGAAAGATCTCCTGGAGGAGGAAATGGCAGCCCACTCCAGTATTCCTGCCTGGAGAGTCCCATGGGCAGAGGAGCCTGGCGGGCTACAGTCCACGGGGTCGCACAGAGTCAGGCTTGGCTGAGAACACTCCCACGGCTGTGGACGCTAGAAGCTGCTCTGTGCAGAGCAGCACAGAGAAGAGACTCACGGACAAGGGTGGGAACAGGAGGGAGAGGGGAGATGAACGGAGAGCAGCGTGGATGCAGATGCGGCAACACTTGTACACAGACAGCAGTGGGGACTTGCCGTGTGACTCGGGGAACTCGGACGGGCTCTGTAACC
>SJXO01005006.1:71583-85999 GCA_006408615.1 Connochaetes taurinus
CCATCCACCCATCCATCCACCCACCATCTATCCTCCACCCACCATTTACCATTCACCCATCCATCCACTCATCCATCCACCCACCATCTATCCAACCACTCATCCACCCATCCATCCACCCACCATCTACCATTCACCCATCCACCCACACACTCATCCATCCACCCACCATCTATCCAACTACTCATCCATCCATCTATCCACCCACCATCTACCATTCACCCATCCACCCATCCATCCACCTACCATCCATCCAACCACCCATCCATCCACACACTCATCCATCCATTCAACCATCCACCCAGCCATCCACCCACCATCTATCCTCCACCCACCATTTACCATTCACCCATCCATCCACTCATCCATCCACCCACCGTCTACCATTCACCCACCCATCCACCCACCATCAATCCTCCACCCACCCATCAATCCGTCCTCCACCCCCTCATCCATCCATGCACACTTGTAACACGTCTCAGATGCTATTCTGAATAATGCCACTATGGGCATGGCTGTGCAAGAATGTCCTTCAGACCTTCCTTCCAGTTCTTCAGGGTAAACACCCAGAACTGAGGCCGCTGGGTCACATATTAGATCTATGCAATTTTTTTTCCCACAGCAGCTGCACCATTTTGCCACCGACATGGTAAACCTTCCTGTAAAAAGTCCTGTCAACAACTGTGGTCCTGTGAGCTTCTTTTTCTGCTGTCGTCACATGCGTTAGGGACGTGGGATATGCCAGGCGTGAAAATATGGCCCCAACCTACTCCTGTGCTGGGTCCTTGTTCAGTCACTGAGGCGTGTCTGACTCTGCAGCCCCACGGCCTGTAGCCGCCAGGCTCCTCTGGAGTGACGCATACATTACCTCACCTGATTTCCTAGCAGCTTTAGAGACGTGGGATGTGCCAAAAGTGAGCCCCAACCCACACCTTTTCTGGATTGTTTAGCCTGTAAGTCGTCTCCGACTCTTCGTGACCTCACAGCCCGCCAGGCTCCTCTGTCTGTCCTCCGTCCATGGGATTCTCCAGGCCCAGAACACTGGGGTGCGTTGCCATTTCTTCCTCCAGGGGATCTTCCCAAGCCAGGGATGGAACCCGCGTGTCCTGCCTTGAGGGCAGATTCTCTACCGCCAAGCCCCTGGGGAAGTCTCCCGGCTGCAGGGAATTAACGCCCTTAGCGGGCCCACCGCGGGCTGTGCTGCAGGGAATTAACGCCCTTAGCGGGCCCACCGCGGGCCGCGGCTGGCGGCGGGGCGCGCCACCTGGTGGACAAGGTGGAAATGACCACCGCAGGTGACCTTGCAAACAGCCCGCTCCCGGCGGCTGCACGGGTCCTCAGCCGGACCCAGAGGGCTGGCCGAGCACGGGCGCCCAGCCTCCGCCGCAGGTGACCTTGCAAACAGCCCGCTCCCGCCGGCTGCACGGGTCCTCAGCCGGACCCAGAGGGCTGGCCGAGCCCGGGCGCCCAGCCTCCGCCGCAGGTGACCTTGCAAACAGCCCGCTCCCGCCGGCTGCACGGGTCCTCAGCCGGACCCAGAGGGCTGGCCGAGCCCGGGCGCCCAGCCTCCGCCGCAGGTGACCTTGCAAACAGCCCGCTCCCGCCGGCTGCACGGNCGGGACCGCGCCGCTCTGCAGACCCTGCGGGCCCGGCAGCTAACCCCGCTCACGGCCCGGGACGTGGCCCACGCTCCGGAGCTGACTGTCTCACCGCTCGGCCAGACCTTCTTCCCGAAGGCGGGCGTGAGGGTCGCAGCTGCCACGGTGGCGGGGTGGGGGCGGCTGGGCCTGACCTCCCCGCCGGCGAGGGGCTTCCTTCCGCCCTCCTTCCGGGCAGGCCGGCTCTGTTTACAGGTCTCTGTGGGCATCGCTGCGGCCATCTCCCGCCTTGTCCCCAGGAGGGTGGCCCTTCCGTCCTGACACCCACCCCCTCTCTCCCAGCAGACCTGCCCACTCTGGACCTGCTAGAAGGGAAGCATTGCGGGGGCCCCGAGGCGGCTTCAGAGGCCTGGGGATGGCCCCCGGGTGGAAGCCAAGGCAGTATCTAGTATATAGGCCAGGAGTGGGGGGACCGACCGGCTGGGTCAGGAGCCACAGCAAGACTGCACGGGCCAGGGTCTACACGCCCATGCGCCCGGCGCAGCATTGTTAAAAATTTATAACTTAATGTGTAGTTTATTTTGATTCTCTTTTTAAAACTGATGTATGGTGGATTTACAAGAGTATACTAGCTCCTTGGAAGAAAAGTTATGACCAACCTAGACAGCATATTAAAAAGCAGAGACATCACTTTGCCAACAAAGGTCCGTCTACTCAGAGCTATGGTTTTTCCAGTAGTCACGTATGGATGACAGAGTTGGACCATAAAGCTGAGCAATGAAGAATTGATGCTTTTGAACTGTGGTGTTGGAGAGGACTCTTGAGAGTCTCCTGGACTGCAAGACCAAACCAGTCACTCCTAGAGGAAATCAGTCCTGAATACTCATTGGAAGGACGGATGGTGAAGCTGGAATTCCAACACTTTGGCCCCCAGTGGGAAGAGCTGACTCATTTGAAAAGACCCTGATGCTGGGAAAGATTGAAGGCAGGAGGAGAAGGGGATGACAGAGGATGAGATGGTTGGATGGCATCACCGACTCGATGGACATGAGTCTGAGCAAACTCCAGGAGTCAGTGATGGACAGGGAGGCCTGGCGTGCTGCAGTCCATGGGGTCACAACGAGTCGGACACGCCTGAGCTACTGAAGNAAAGATTGAAGGCAGGAGGAGAAGGGGATGACAGAGGATGAGATGGTTGGATGGCATCACCGACTCGATGGACATGAGTCTGAGCAAACTCCAGGAGTCAGTGATGGACAGGGAGGCCTGGCGTGCTGCAGTCCATGGGGTCACAACGAGTCGGACACGCCTGAGCTACTGAAGTGACTGCTTCCAGGTGTACAACGTAGGGGTTGACCACTTTTAAGAGGGGCAGGGGAGACACCAACCTAACCCTCCCAGGCTGTGGGTTGTTGGGTCCAGACTTCTACCCACCTGTCAGTAATCTCTCAATAGTTCTGTCTTTTATCTCCCCATCTACCCATCCATCCACCATCCACCCATCTATCCATCCACCATCCATTTATCTATCCGTCTATCTATCCATCCATGTATCCACGCACCCATCATTCTGTCATCTATCCATCGTCCATCCATGGACAACTTGGATGGTTTCCCCCACTTGGCTCTCACCCTCAGGGAGGGTTCTGAAGCTTCGTTGGCTGGAACTGCCTCTGGCTCCAGCTGGGAACCGACCATCATGGAGCGTGTGGAGCCAGACAACTCAAGCCTGGGCCCAGACCAGAGACCATGGCGGCTCACACCCTGGGGTGCGGGAGGCGAGACCCGGCTGGAGATGGAGCCCCAGGAACCTGCCAGCTACGCGAAGGCGGGGTGCAGCTACATGGAGGCGGGGTGCAGCCAGCGGGGCCCTGGGAGTTTGCCTTTTGCCATCTGAGAAGGAGCCAGGAGCCCACTCATCCGTGTGGGCAATTGTTGGGTCACTCAGTGCCGGCCGGCTCTCTGTGACCCCGTGGACTGAAGCCCCGCCAGGCTCCCCCCTCCATGGGGTTCTCCAGGCAAGAGCACTGGAGTGGGCTGCCATGCCCTCCTCCAGGGGACCTTCCCAGCCCAGGGGTCGACCCAGGTCTCCCGTATTGCAGGTAGATTCTTCACCTGGGAAGACCCACCAGGGAAGCCCGAGAGCACTGGAGTGGGCTGCCATGCGCTCCTCCAGGGGACCTTCCCAGCCCAGGGGTCAAACTCGCGTCTTCTGCATTGCAGGCGGGTTCTTTGCCACGGAGCCTCTTGGCTGCCGCTTTCACTGAGATGTGAACAGGCGTTGTTTGTGTGGAAAGAAGCGGGAAAGGCTTATAAAGAGCACACAGGTTCAGGGTCTCTAGGCGCCCAGCCAGTGCGATTGAAGTCAAAATGGAAAACGCAGCGGCCGGGAACAGCTTGTGGCGGCCGGCTTGCATCCCAGGCCAGCCCCGGGGCCCCGCCCGGAATTCCAAAGCACTTGCTTTCATGAGGCCAGGGCACATGCTGAAAGCCAGTGGCTATTAATAGGGGCCGAGCAGTGAGCCGAGATGCCCACCTGGTGAAAACCTGCTGCCCGGCGTTGCCAAGAGCCAGGACAGTAGCCGGGAGGACGGGGCCAGAGCTGCTGGGCCTGGACGCCCAGCAGGACTGAGAATCCCCGCTTTCCACGCCTCTGTGGGTGGCGGGACACGCTGCATTTAAAAAATTGATTAATTTGTGTTTGATTCTTTTTTATTGAGGTACGGTTGGTTTGGGCTTCCCAGTTGGCACCAGAGGTAAAGAACCCGCCTGTTAGTGCAGGAAGACGTAAGAGACTCTTGTTGGATCCCTGGGTGGGGAAGATCCCCTGGAGGAGGGCATGGCAACCCGCTCCAGTCTTCTTGGGCTTCCCTGGAGGATCAGCTGGTGAAGAATCCGCCTGCAATGTGGGAGACCTGGGTTCGATCCCTGGGTGGGGAAGATCCCCTGGAGCAGGGCATGGCAACTCACTCCGGTCTTCTTGCCTGGAGAAGCCTATGGACAGAGGAGCCCGGTGGGCTACAGTCCACGGGGTCACAGAGTCGGACAGGACTGAGCGACTCACACATGGCTGAGTTACAAGATTACACTGGTTTCAGCTGTACAACATGGGGATTCACCATTTTTACAGATTGTACCGCATGTATCGGAGAAGGGATAGGCAACCCGCTCCCGTCTTCTTGGGCTTCCCTGGTGGGTCAGTTGCTGAAGAGTCCACTTGCAATGCAGGAGACCTGGGTGCGACCCCGGGGTGGGGAAGATCCCCTGGAGAAGGGGACAGCTGCCCATTCCGGGATTCTGGCCGGGAGAATCCCATGGACTGCATAGTCCCCGGGATCGCAAAGAGCTGGACACGGCCGAGTGGCGTCCGCGTCTTCGCCCCGCGCGTGACACGTGGCCTCCCTTCTCTGCGCTGTTCCGTCTGCCGCTCTTGCTAACTTGCTTCCCACACATCGTCCCTGTCCCCAAACTGAGCCCTCTCCAGCCTCCGCTCCCCCCTGGGGACCACCAGTTTGTCCCTCACGCCCGTGAGTCTCCTGTTTTGCTGTATTTGTTCTTTTCCTCTCCTATTTTGATATATTTGTTCCTTTGTTTAATTTTCTTAATTCTACACGTAAGTGGTAATGTACAGCATGTGTCTGACTTATTTCACTTGGCATTGCGGCCCATCCATGAGGTCCCTCACCTTTTAAAGGGACGCAGAGTGGCTGAGCGCGGGCTCGTAAACCTCCGCCGTGACCCAGCACACCACACACCCTCCGGCCCCAGGCCGGGGGCGGCCGGCCAGCGCTGACCTCACCCTCGGGGACCGTGGAGCCCTCTGCCGGTCGGGGGAAATGGATCCACACCCTGGGAAAGGGCGGGGGCGAGTAACACAGCCTCCCTCGTTCTCCGGGCCTGGCTCACTCAGAACATCCAGGCGCCCCTGGACCGGGCACGGGGCAGGGCTCAAGCTTGACCCTGGAGCGGGCACCCCGGGTGCCCTGGGCCCGGCTCTCTTTCCAAGTGCATGTAAGGAAACAGGATCTCTGCATCTGAGACCTCGGGGCTGCGCCCCCGGCCCGCAGCTGTCGCGGGAGCTGTGTTTGTGCAGTTGCTGGGAGACACAGGCTAGAAATAGGTCAGCAGGGGCTGGAGCTGGGTGTGGAGCGGCCAGGGCCGGCGCTGTAAACAGTGACACCCGGGGCTGGCATCTCGGTGGGCACAGGTGGTTATGGCGGAGATGCGCCTCAAAATAGCCTTCCCGGGGGGTTTGCAATGTGCCCACAGGCAGTGCCAGCCACCCTGAAGACCCCAGAGGAGGAGGGGGCAAGTCAGAAAACGAAAAGGGCTTTCCCGAGAAGGGCTAACCGTCTGGGCAGTTTTGTAACTGCCTAGGGGTTTCCCACAGCTGCTTAGAGCGTCCATTAGCAAATGTTAGGTGATTAACTGCAGCTGCACGAGGGTATCATTGACACATCATTCAAACAGAAAATCACTTTTTGCGGGTCTTATGTTCTGTTTTCCCCATCTGTGTTGTGAGATGTGATCAGATATGATTCTTTTTTAACATGTGCGCCTAATTTTGTACAAGCCTGACAGTTTTGAGGTTTTATTTACTCTTCCGATGCAGGAGACGGGGTAGTTCGATCCCTGGGCCGGGAAGATTAATTAACTGCAGCTGCACGAGGGTATCATTGACACATCATTCAAACAGAAAATCACTTTTTGCGGGTCTTATGTTCTGTTTTCCCCATCTGTGTTGTGAGATGTGATCAGATATGATTCTTTTTTAACATGTGCGCCTAATTTTGTACAAGCCTGACAGTTTTGAGGTTTTATTTACTCTTCCGATGCAGGAGACGGGGTAGTTCGATCCCTGGGCCGGGAAGATTCCCTGGAGAAGGAAATGGCAACCCACTCCAGTATTCTGGCCTGGAGAATCCCATGGACAGAGGAGCCTGGTGGGCTACAGTCCATGGGGCTGCAGAGTCAGACATGACTGAACCACTAATATTTACTTATTGACACTTTTTAGAGCCTATTACAGGTAGAAATAGCATTGGGCTTCCCTGGTGGCTCAGATGGTAAAGAATCTGCCTGCAGTGCAGGAGACCCAGGTGTGATCCCTGGGTCAGGAAGATCCCCCGGAGAAGGGAATGGAACCCACTCCAGTGTTCTTGCCTGGAGAATCCCATGGACGGAGGAGGCTTTTGGGCTACAGTCCACGGGCCTGCAAAGAGTCAGACACGACTGAGTGACTAAGAAACAACGAGAAATAACATTGGTAGTTATTTCCCTATAACCTTGCCCATTAGTGAAAAAGATGGACTTTTAAAAAGCATCTAATTGAGAGAAATTAAACTTCCCTTACTAAAGGAAAAAAAACCCAATGTTTCAAAGCATTCCACCTGCTTTATTTCCTGAGACTTGACAGCCTTAGCAAACATCGAGACACCTTTGAACTTGACCCAGAGTCCGTGGATGTGAACTTTGAGCCTGAGAGTGACAGGCCTTTCACTAAGATGAGACAGATGGGAGGGGAGTTTGGGGGAGAATGGAGGCGTGTATATGTCTGGCTGAGCCCCTTTGCTGTCCACCAGAAACTATCACAACATAATTAATCGGCTATACCCCAGTATGAAAAAAAGGTGGGAGGAGGAAGATGAGATAGAGATGAAAAGAAGACAGCAATTATCTCTTAAGTATTTTGCAGTTCAGGCCCTGGGCACCCCAGGTAGCACTGCTTAGTCAGTCGTGCCTCTTAGCGACCCCATGGACTGTAGCCCGCCAGGCCCCTCTGTCCATGGGATTCTCCAGGCAAGAACACTAAAGTGGGTTGCCATTTCCTCCTCCAGGGTATCTTCCCGACCCAGGGATGAAACCCAGGTCTCCGGCACTGCAGGCGGATTCTTTACCATCTGACCCCCCAGGGAAGCCCCCAGGTAGCACTAATTCATGCAGATTGACACCAAGCACTTAGTTTCTGCGGCCTCGGAAGCATGTGACGGGAAGTAATTACACAAAGGAACTGAGGTCCGAGACGCAGGCCAGGTCTTGACATGTGGCTGCCTGGCCAGCGCCGTTCATCCTGTGTGGGTAAAATACATGGAACGGAACGCTTCCTGTGCTCACCCTGTCAGGTGCACCGCCCAGCACCCTTGACTATGTTCCCAGTGATGTACGACCCTCCCCACCATCGTCCTGGGACTTCCTCCCGTTCCCAGACCCAGACTCCGTGCCCCTGAAACGCGGACTCCCCGTCCCGGACTCTCCGTCTACCCTGTCTCTGTGAATTGGACGACTCCAGGGACCTCCACAAGTGGGATCTCCGTGTCAACTGTTTTCGGTCCTTTTTTCACCGAGGAAAATCCCATGGACAGAGGAGCCTGGCGGGCTATAGCCCACGGGGCCGCAAAGAGTCAGACAGAAGTGAGCAAACCCACCCAGTGCAAGAAGCACCGCGTCAGACGTGGAGCAAAGCTGCCTCCCCCCAGCCCAGAGTGGGTTCAGTGAGGTTTCAATAGACTGTTTCCAGGGGAACCTTCGTGAACCTGAGCCCAGAGCCCAGTGCCTGCTTTTACCGGGAAAGCCGTGAGGCCTTGTTGTTGTTGAGTTGCTCAGTCGTGTCGGACTCTCTGCGACCCCGTGGGCTGCAGCACGCCGGGCCTCCCTGTCCTTCACCATCTCCGGGGGCTTGCTCAGATTTATCTCCACGGGTGAGTTCCAAGGCCGAATTCAAAACCGCTTCCTGCCACATCTGAGCATCCAATGGCCGGCAGGGCGGAGACGCGCAGGATGAAGACGCAGGAGGCCCCCGAACGCCCACCCAGCAGGGGCTCCTGGGCTCCTGGTGGTCCCCGCGGCTGACGGGCCCCCCAGGGACACCCCCCACACACACACCGCTCTGAGACCAGGGACACCCCGCGGCCCAGGACCAGGCAGAGGTGGGGCCCGCGGCTGGTCCCCGAGACGCCCGCGCCCGGAGCGGAGCTGAGCAAACGCGAGCAGCGCTGCTCGTGGCCGCGACCCGACGGCCGGGTTCCGTGGTCCCTTCAGTGGCCTCGAGCGCCGGGCGGACGCAGCGCTCTCGCTGGTGGACGAACCTCGCCGCCGGCGCGGAGGCCGTGTTTCCAGACCCCGCGGGGTCCGGCGCCCTGGGCGCGTCCGCCCGCGTCCCTCCCTCGGCGCCTCCCGCCCCTCCGCACCCAGGAGGGGCGCCCAGGGCTTCCAGAAGCCGGAAAGGCGTCTGCGGCCGCTGGGCTGGGCTGGGGTCCTGCCCGGGGGCAGACAAAGGGCAGGGGCGCTGGGGAGCCCCGCCTGGGAGGGGGCCGGTGGGCGGCCTGGCGCTCCGACCTCGGACCCAAGCCCTTGCTGGGCCTGTTCCGTGCGCAGCGGAGCACACCTCCTTGGTCCACAGAGCGCTCTCAGGCTGGGCCCATCATCTCCCTGACCCGGGGAGGGGGGCGGCGCTCGGTGCTTGTGCAAGGCAAGCGGAGGGGGTGCCCTCTTCCTGCAGAGGCTCGGGGTGGGGGGCGAGCCCTACCATCCTCCAGACCAAGACGGAAGGTTTCTGTTGGCTTCTACACGCCACGAGATGCTTGTCCCTGACGGCAAGAGCAGTCCACACAGGCTCCCGGCTGAAAATTCCAGAGAATAAAGAAGAAGAGAATTGAGATAGTGAAAAAGAAAAGGCTTCCCTGGTGGCTCAAACGGTAAAGAGTCTGCCTGCAGTATAGGAGACCTGGGCTCAGTCCCGGGGTCAGGAAGATCCCCTGCAGAAGGGAACAGCAGCTCACTCCAGTATATGTACATGCTGCGGCTGCTGCTAAGTCGCTTCAGTCGTGTCCGACTCTGTGCGACCCCAGAGGCGGCAGCCCACCAGGCTCCCCCGTCCCTGGGATTCTCCAGGCAAGAACGCTGGAGTGGGTTGCCATTTCCTTCTCCAATGCGTGAAAGTGAAAAGTGAAAGTGAGGTCGCTCAGTCGTGTCCGACCCTCAGCGACCCCATGGACTGTAGCCCGCCAGGCTCCTCTGCCCATGGGATTCTCCAGGCAGGAGCACTAGAGGGGCCGCCGTCGCCTGCTCCGAGCATACGTACATACGTATGTATATATAGAGCTTCCCTGCTGGCTCAGCTGGTAGAGAATTCGCCTCTAATGTGGGAGACCTGGGTTCGATCCCTGAGTGGGGAAGATCCCCTGGAGACGGGAACGGCTACCCACTCCAGTATTCTTGCCTGGAGAATCCCATGGACAGGGGAGCCTGGAGGGCTACAGTTGCGAAAGAGCCTGACACGAAAGGGCAACTGAACAACAGCAACAGCTCGTCTCATAAGCCGGGATCTCACCAGGGTAACAGCAGATGCTTTTATATCCAGAATTTTTTTTCCAGTTAAATTGTGTGATGAGCAGTCTCTGTAACAAAAAAAAAAAAAAAAACCCTCAGAGAACATTTTTTTTTTCTTCTTCTTCCAAGTGACGAAGCTGTTTCGCGGTGTGGCTCCTCCGCGGTTGATTCAGACGTTTCCTTGCTGTGCAGGCGTTTCGCTTGTTTCCAGATTCAACAGGAGGAGCTGCTCGGTGAGGACCGCGCCCACGCCCACGCACGGACCGTCGGGCGCCGCTCTGATTCCTGGTTCTGGAGCGGAGCCTGGAAGGCAGAGAGGGAGGAGCTCTCTCCAGTCTTCCACACCGAGACGCTGAAGGCTGCACCGTTGGCCCTATTACAGCGTCGGCCTCGGCCAGGTTATCATCCCCCCGACGCCCGCCAGCCCCGCCGAGGAAAACGGCTTTGTATGGGTTTCCAGCGGCTGCTGTCATGAAGGACCAGACTGCGGGCTTCAAACCACAGACACCCGTCCTCCCCCAGCCCTGAAGACCACACGTCTGAGGTCAGGGCGTCCCAGGGCTGGGCTCCCTGCAGAGGCTCCAGGGGAGGGTCCTCCCCGCCTCTTCCAGCCTCCGGGGGCTCCGGGCATCCGTCCCTGGGCTGGCGGCCGCCTCCCTCTCATCTCCGCCTCCGTCTCCACGTGGCTTCTCTGCTGCGTCCGTGTCTCTCCTCTCCTGTGTCTTATAAGGACGCTGTCCCTGGGTTTAGGGCCACCCCATCCAGGAGGACCTCATCTCAGACCTTCACTCGGTCAGCTCTGCAGAGACCCTGTTTCTTAAGAAGCCCCATTTGTAGCTCTTCAGGGGTCAGGATGTGGAACTAATTCGTCTTATAAGGGTTTCCCTGATTGAGCTTTCCTGGGGGGCTCAGTGATAAAGGGCCTGTCTGCAATACAGGAGACGCAAGAGACGCACGTTTGATCCCTGGGGCGGGAAGACCCCCTGGAGGAGGGCCTGGCAACCTGCTCCAGTCTTCCTGTCTGGAGAAACCCATGCACAAAGGGGCCTGGCGGGCTACAGTCCAGGGGGTCACAAAGGGCTGGAAGCGACTGAGCAACTAATGCTTTCGTTCCGCAGAAAACACTCAGGGTTTGGGGGCACCTGAGACGGCGCTGGGGCCTCAGGATGTAGGTGGCTGGCTCCGCAGGCCCCGCCGACGATGGGAGATTTATCCCGTGTGTGGCCTCGGAGACAGAAGCCAAGGGGCTGCAGGTGGCTGTGGCGCTGGGAGCGGGCCCAGAGAATTCTTTTCTCCTCCGCACTACACCTCTCGGCCTGCCCTGCGGAGTTTCGCGTAGGAGACGCCGGTTGACCATCTGGAGACTGCCAGTGCATGTGTGCCTGCTAAGTCGCTTCATTCGTGTCTGTTTGCGACCCCCTGGACTGCAGCCCGCCAGGCTCCTCTGTCCATGGGATTCTCCAGGCCAGAACACTGTAGCGGGGTGCCATTTCCTCCTCCAGGGGGTCTTCCCCACCCAGGGATCGAACCTGGGCCTCCTGCATTGGCAGGTGGGTACTTTGCTGTCTGAGCCACCAGGGAGGTGCATAGACAAACAAAATAATATATAACTGCTGCTCGTGGGGCGTTCCTGGGAGGAAGTGACCTTGTAGCGTGCAGAGAAGGACAGAGGGGGGGCGTGTCCTTGGGCTGGGGGTGGAGCTGTCCATGCAGACAGATGCCAAGAGCACCCAGGAGGAGCCAGCCGTTGCCAAGGAACAGCAGTCCAGGGCTCAGCCTGTGCAAAGACTCTGAGCTGCTGGGAAGGAGCTCGGCAAGTTCTCAGAGCTGAAGGCAGTCAGGGAGGAGGACTCCAAAGTCCAGGCGGAGTATTCCTGGGGGGTAGAAGGTGTTTAGAGGCTAAACCTGGGAAGACTCTTGAGAGTCCCTTGGACAGCAAGGAGAGCCAACCAGTCCATCCTAAAGGAAATCAACCCTGAGTGTTCAGTGGAAGGACTGATACTGAAGCTCCAATACTTTGGCCAACTGAAGCATAAAACTGATTCCTTGGAAAAGCCCCTGATGCTGGGAAAGACTGAAGGCGGGAGGAGAAGGGGACGACAGAGGATGAGATGGTTGGATGGCATCACTGATTCAATGGACGTGAAAGTGAAAGTTGCTCAGTCGGGTCTGACTCTTTGCGACCCCGTGGACTATGCAGGCGGTGGCATTCTCCAGGCTAGAATGCTGTGACCCCGTGGACTATGCAGGCTGTGGAATTCTCCAGGCTAGAATGCTGTGACTATGCAGGCCGTGGCATTCTCCAGGCTAGAATGCTGTGACCCCGTGGACTATGCAGGCTGTGGAATTCTCCAGGCTAGAACGCTGGAGTGGGTCAGCCTTTCCCTCCTCCAGGGGATCTTCCCATCCCAGGGATCGAACCCGGGTTTCCTGCAAGTGTGAGTAAGCTCCGGGGGTTGGTGATGAACAGGGAGGCCTGGTATGCTGCAATCCATTGGGTCGTCAGACTGAGCGACTGGACAAGAAAATCCGGGATCTGGGCGCCCATTCCCCATGTAGCCACACGATGGCGCTGTCACCCACAGAAAAGCAGAGACGTCCCTAAGTTTCTGCATAGTTTGGGAACTCATACTTCTTTAGCAAAGTGTTTAAAATTTTTTCTCTGCTGGCCAAATGGAGCCTTCCCCACCTTTCTGTGTTTAACTTGGCTGGCATTTCTTTCTTTCTCTTTTGAAGTTCATTGTAAACTACGCTTCCCTGATGGCTCAATGGTCAAGAATCTGCCTGTCAGTGCAAGAGACGTGGGTTCAATGCCTGGGTCAGGAAGATCCCCTGGAGAGGGAAATGGCAACCCATTCCAGTATTCTTCCCGGGAGAATCCCAGTGACGGGGGAGCCTGGCGGGCTACAGTCCACGGGGTTGCAAACAGTTGGAAGGGGACTTACTGACAAGCACTCATACTCTGGCATGAATCCTCTTCCAGCCTGACCCAGGATCCTTACTTGGTCCAGGTTACATCACAAATCAACTAAGCCAGGAGGGATGCTGGCAAGTTTGCAGGGTGCTCCTAACCAACCCACTCCCTCGGCCGTCTCTCTGACTCTACCTGACTGTGGATTCAAGGGTCACCACGCAGGCCCGATGTAATCTGATTCAGGAGACAGCTTCCAGTAATATCCCACGTCCACCGCCACCGGCCAGTGATCCCAACAGAGCAAACATCAAAAGGCTGGGTGTGGAGCCGTCCAGAAGGCATTCAGTCAGGTTTCATCTGCTTTCAGGCGCGTGCAGGGCGGCCGGCATGATCCTCACGTCCACTCGGCCACACGCAGGCGTCGGACGGGGTCGGGCAGGTGAGCAGGGGTCCCAGCGCCTCCTCGCACAAAGACGGTCCAGCTCAGCATCGGCTGGAAAGACCGCTGTCCCTGCAGGTTCACCGGGAACTGCACGGTCAGCCTTTCAAGGTTTCCATGAAGACTTTCTTTCCGCAGAAATCTTTAAGGAGCCAACAAGTGAGTGCAATGCCTTGCTGTCATCCTCTGTGGAGACTCACGTTCTGAGGGGCACAGGCGTCTCCCGAACTCCAGGTGAATGGCTACCGGAGGGAAGCCCAGACACTGGCTGCAACATGGATGGACCCTGAACACACAGTGCTCAGAGAGAGACAGACACACAAGGACACACAGCGTGTGACTCCATTGACAGGAACCATCCCGAACAGGGAAACCCACAGAGACAGAGAAAGGGAGTTTGTGGTCCCAGGGGCTAGGGGAGGGGAGGGGGTGGATGGAGATGGATGGAAGGATGATGGATGGAAAGATGGATGAGTGGGTGAATAATTGATGGCTGGATGATGAATGGATGCATGGCTGAGTGGATGGATGGACAGATACATGGATGGATGGATGCATGTATAGATAGATGTATAGATGGCTGGATGGCTGGAAGGATGATGGATAGATGGATGGATGGATGGATGATTGATGGATGATGGATGGATGCATGGCTGAGTGGAGGGATGGATGGATGGATGGATGAATAAATGATTGATGGATGGAAGGATGATGGATAAATGATGGATGGATGGATGATGGATGGATGATGGGTGGATGCATGGCTGAGTGGATGGATGGATGGAAGGATGGATGGATGGATGGAAGGATGATGGATGGATGATGGCTGGATGATGAATGGATGATGAATGGATGCATGGCTGAGTGGATGGATGGATGGATGGATAAATGATGGATGGATGGAATGATGATGGATGGATGGATGGATGGATGATGGCTGGATGATGGATGAATGCATGGCTGAATGGATGGATGGATGGATGAATAAATGATTGATGGATGGAAGGATGATGGATGGATAGATGGATGGATAAATGATGGATGGCTGGATGATGGATGGATGGATGATGAATGCATGGTTGGGTTGATGGATGAGCAGATGGAAGGATGATGGATGGGTGGTGGGTGGATGCATGG
>SJXO01005006.1:86171-99925 GCA_006408615.1 Connochaetes taurinus
TGAGTGGATGGATGGATGGATGGATGATGGATGGATGGATGGATGGAAGGATGATGGCTGGATGGCTGGATGATGGCTGGATGCATGGCTGAGTGGATGGATGGATGGATACATGATTGATGGATGGAAGGATGATGGATGGATAGATGGATGGATAAATGATGGATGCATGGCTGAGTGGACGGATGGATGGAAGGATGGATAAATGATTGATGGCTGGATGATGGCTGGATGATGGATGGATGCATGGCTGAGTGGATGGATGGATGGATGGATAAATGATTGATGGATGGATGATGGATGGAAGGATGATGGATGGATAGATGTATGGACAGATGAATGATTGATGGATGGATGATGGATGGATGCATGGCTGAGTGGATGGATGGATGGATGGATAAATGATTGATGGATGGATGATGAATGGATGGTTGGGTTGATGGATGGATGGGTGGTTGGATGGATCGATGTGTGGATGGATGGATGATGGATGGATGGATGGAAGAATGATGGATGGATGGATGGATGGATGATTGATGGATGGATGATGAATGCATGGTTGGGTTGATGGATGAGCAGATGGAAGGATGATGAATGGGTGGTTGGATGGATGGATGCGTGGATGGATGGCTGGTTCAACAGCATGTGGCCCGACCCCGCGGTGGAATATGACGCAGCCATGAAAAGGGGGAGCTGTGACACAGGGTGCAGTGTGGCTGGACCCTGAGCGCAGGATGCTCAGTGACAGAGGCAGACGCAGAAGGGGCCAGGGTGGGTGACTCCAGTTGCAGGACACGGACGCCGGGAGACGGGTCAGCTTTAAAGCTTAGGGCTTTCCCGGGGGCTCAGTGGTAAAGAATCTGCCATGGGGCAGCAAATGGTCAGACACAGCTGAGAGACTAAACCAGAGGCTGCAGTTTATCCCTTCCCCCGCCTTTCCCCCGGTAACCATAGCTTTGCCTTTTGTGCCTGTGGTTCGATTTCCGCTTTCTAAATAGGGTCACTTCTATATCATTTTTCAGGTAAGCAATTTGGGGGGCATTTATGCACTCACAGTGCTGTGAGACCACCGCTTCTATCACCTGGAACATTCTCACTCCCCCGAGGAGACCTTGTCCCCATTAACAGTCACTCTCCATCCTCTTCCTCCCTTCTCGGTCCACTAACTCACTTCCTGTCTCCGTGGACTTGCCTGTCCTGGACATTTCCTATAAATGCACAGGCGCGCTGTGTGTCTTTCTGCGTCTGCCCCTCTGGGCACCGTGCGTTCAAGGCCCACCCACGCGGCTGGCAGAGCCTGCCTCCTTTTCATGGCTGCGTCATATTCTCCTGTACGCAGGGACCCCCTCCCCCACTCCGTGTATCCTTCTGTGGTCTTCTTTATTCACTGACGACAATTCCTCTGGAAGTACTTTGATGATTATCGTTATAATGAACATCCTCTTGAGTCGGTGTGATGCACGGAGCAGTGGACATGAGGGCAGGGGTCAAATGGAAGCAGAAACCTGAGCTGGAACTTGGCGCGGGGCCAGGGAGGTGCCCACAGGAATCCTTGCTCCCTCCTCCCACGGTGCTGGCCGTGTTTTCAGACTTGAGTGTCAAAACCCAGGCTTTATTTTCCAGACCCCCTGCAGTCTTGCAGCTGGGAGGGTCTACGCCCCAGTGGGTGGGCTTGAGCAGCTACCATGTCGCTTGCTTCCAAGGCAGGTCTGAACCTGGTCTGGCCCGTTCCCTGTTCCAGCTCAAATGGACTCAACCAGGGAGGGCAGCCCAGCTCGGGCAGTCAGAATATCCAGAGCACAACCCTACCATCCACTAAGCTGGGCCACAGCCTCAGGCTCCTGTGGGCTCCCGTGCGTCTCTTCAGCCTTGGAAGCATAGGGGAATCTCTGTGACGATGGCCGAGTGGACCCCAAGCAACGCGAGAGAGAAAGTGTGGGTGGCATTGCAGGGGGTACCAGCGTGGCCCCCCGCTTCCATCGCCCACATGGAAACATGCAGAATGTTCTCCAGGGGGGCGCGTCCCACCTGCACGCCTGATCACACCGAGGGTGGAGAGCCTGGTCTCTCTCAGATGCAAGAAGACAGGTGGACAGAGAGACGGAGCGTGTGTCCAGCGGTCGTCTTGGGGTCCTGTGTGGGGGACACTCTGTGGGAACTGGCTGGCCCGCCGTGTTTGGGGCATTTGCTTCATCAGACAGAAGGTGTGACTCTGAACATGGAGGGAGGCACGCAGCATGTGTGGTGCATGTTCAGTGGCTCCTGTCTGAGTCTGCGACCCCGTGGACTGCAGCCCGCCAGGCTCCGCTGTCCGTGGGATTCTCCAGGCAGGAATACTGGAGTGGGGTGCCATTCGCTCCTCCAGGGCATATTCCCCACCCAGGGATCAAACCCAGGTCTCCTGCGTTGCAAGTGGGCTGTTTACCACTGAGCCACCTGGGAGGTCCCCAGACCCCTCTGTGGTTCCTCACTCACCCCGCCCCACCCCTCCCCCGACCCTCCTAGCACCCGGCTAATGGTCTGAGGTCAAAGTGCCATGCTGGAAATCAGAGGTCAGATTTCATCATGCTGTTTTCTGAAATAAGCTGGACGCCTCCGTGATGAGGGGTGGGATTTCAGATTTTTTATTTTTTTATTTTTTAAGGAAAACAAAGCGTGAGGCTGAGAGAGCAAAGGTGATCTTGGAAATCTTTGATAAAGTTTCTGAACAGGACTCCCCCGGGGGCCACAGGAAGCACTTTCTCAGGACCCGAGGTGAGGGGGGGGTTGAGGGTCTGCTACGTGGATACAAAAGGTCAGGTTGATGTTAGATTTACCTCGTTTTGGGTGGAGAGGGAAACAGCGAGATGTGAGAAGACGTTTCTCTGGGTGTAGTGTTTCCAAAGGCATTCGAGACTTCTTTGTTGGCAGAAAGCGTTGCTTCCACTGCTTTAGGATCTTTGTATCGGTTGCCAAGTCCAGCTCTGTGGCCCCGTGCACTGCAGCGCAGCAGGCTCCTCTGTCCATGGGATTCCCCAGACAGAACACTGGAGTGGGTTGCCATTCCCTTCTCTAGGGGATCTTCCCGACTCAGGGATCAAACCCGCATCTCTTGCACCTCCTGCATTGCAGGTGGATTCTTTACTAGGGCCACCTGGGAAGCCTGGCTGGGATCAGAGAAATGTTTCATCGTCGGGGTGGGGGTGCTAATGATAGCAAGTGTGAAGAGCATTTTACGGTTTAGAAAGCAGTTTTAGAGCCCCATTAAAATGTCTGGAGTTGATGTAGCTTTCAGAAAAACACAGTGGCAGTAATTCCTGGGGGGTCCAGTGGTTAGGGGGCTCCCCAGGTAGTGCTAGTGGCAAAGAAGGTACCTACCAACGCAGGAGATGTGAGAGACCCGTGTTCGATCCCTGGGTCGGGAAGATCCCCTGGAGAAGGCAATGGAAGCCCACCCCAGTGTTCTTGCCTGGAGAATCCCAGGGACAGAGGAGCCTGGCGGGCCACAGTCCATGGGGTTGCAAAGAGTCAGACAAGACCGAGTGACTAACAGTTACATGGGATAGGGTCTCTGCAGAGGTGATGAAGTGAAGGTCTGAGATGAGGTCCTCCTGGGTGGGGGTGGCCCTAAACCCAGGGACAGGGTCCTTGTAAGACACAGGAGAGGAGAGACATGGGCGCAGAGGAGAAGCCCCGTGGAGACGGAGGCGGAGATGGGAGGGAGGCGGCCACCAGCCCAGGGACGGACGCCCGGGGCCCCCGGAGGCTGGAAGAGGCGGGGAGGACCCTCCCCTGGAGCCTCTGCAGGGAGCCCAGCCCTGGGACCTCCTGACCTCAGACGTCTGGTGTCTGGGACTCGAGGTGTCTGGTCCCCGGGACTCGGGGTGCAGGGGATGGATGTCTGTGGTTTGAAGCTCCAGGTTTCGTCTGTTACTGCAGGCGCTGGAAGCTCACGAAGGTTGCAACGCCCCCAGGTCCTCCTGGACGATGCGGAGTCTTGGTTCTCAGGTAGGAGAACCGTACATGTGCGCATGAAATGAAAGTCCTCCTCGCTGACCTTAGCAGCAGGGCGAGCCGGAGCGGGGCGTGAGAATCGGGGGGAATCCTCACCCTGCTGGTGGGAATCAGGGATGCTGGGGTCAGCCCGCCCCCACGTCCTAGTGTGGCCGGCCCTACCCTGAGCCCCTCGACCCAGGCCCCAGCCCAGCCGGGCCTCACGCCGCCCCTGCGGGTGGGCCCCCTGCCCAGCCCCGCCTGCCAGTCAGCATTACCTGCCGAGTTGCGCCAACAGGCCTTTGATGGAGTGCCTGACACGCAGAGCCGGCGAGGAGGAAAATAACTTTAAAAATGTTAAGAAGCCTTAATTGGAGTTAGCATGAAAGGAGACGCGGGGTGTTAATTGGTCTGTCGCGGGCGCGAGGCGGGGGCCCCGGAGACCTGCGTCCCTTACCCCCTGCCCAAGTGTCGGGGCTGGCATGTTTAATTCAACACGCTTTGTGTTAATTACCTCCGGATAAGGTAGGCTTTGATTGGGAGCCCTTTGTGGTGGAATCACGGCGTATCGCCCGGCCTTAAGATAAATACATTAGGGCCGAAGGAGGAGAAGGGGAGAAGCACCCTGTCCAGCTATGAGTGGGGACAGGGTTTGGTGATCAAACGCCCGGTGGGAGAAATATTTCCTCGAGGCCTTTGTTGGGGGGTGGGGGGTACTTCCTGACACCGCCCCCCATCGTGCTGGACCGGGGGAGCCACCTGCTCATGGCCAGGCGCTGGGGTCCAGTCCGTGGTGAGGTGGGAGTCTGGAGTGCTCGGAGGGAGCCGGCCCTCTGAGCGGGGGGCCAGAGGGCCCCCACGGCTCTGTGCAGTCTGCCAGGGGCGCAAACGAGGGAGCCAGACGGCCGACGCTGGGAGGGCGTGGATGGGTGGGTGAGCGGGGTGTGGATTTGGTGACTGCGTGCGCTCCAGGTCACTCAATCGTGTCTGACTCTTTGCGACCCCATGGACTGTAGCCCGCCCAGCTCCTCTGTCCAGGGGATTCTACTGGCAAGAACGCTGGAGTGGGTTGCCATGCCCTCCTCCAGGGGCTCTTCCCGACCCAGGGATGGAACCCATGTGTGCAAGTGGGTTCTTTACCGCTAGCGCTACCTGGGAAGCCCAAAGAGGTGCACGGTTGACTGGGGATCGTGGAGTCAAAACTGCCTGGGGGGGGAGGGATGACCGGGGCCACGGAAAATGCACGTGGGGACCCCCAGTTAGACCTGGTAGACGTGCGTCTGGCTGTCCCAGGGTGGACGGCAGAAGTCACCCGCCCAGTGTCAGCCCACATCCTTCTTACAAGAGCGAGACTGCTGACAACAGCAGGGGTGCAGCCGTGTCCCCAGAAAGACACGTGCACTTGGAACCTGGGATGGGACTGTGTTTGGAAAAGAGCTGTGTTCATCTTATAACACCTGGAACCTCAGAAAGGCTCCTTAAGAGGAAAGAGTCTCTGCAGAGGTGACGGAGTCAAGGGTCTCAGATGAGGTCCTCCTGGCTGGGGGTGGCCCTAAACCCAGGGACAGGGTCCTTATAAGACACAGAAGAGGAGAGACACGGACGCAGCGGAGAAGCCACGTGGAGACGGAGGCGGAGACGGGAGGGAGGCGGCCGCCAGCCCAGGGACGGACGCCCGGAGCCCCCGGAGGCCGGAAGAGGCGGGGAGGACCCTCCCCTGGAGCCTCTGCAGGGAGCCCAGCCCTGGGACCCCTTGACCTCAGGCATCTTGTCTCCAGGACTCCAGGAGGGTGGAGGTCTGTGGTTTTAAGCCTCCTGGTTTGGGTCATTTTGTCATGGCTGCCCGAGGAAACCCATACATTGAGCACGGTTCTTGTTGAATAAATACATTCAGATAGGGCAGCGCAGACGTGTTCCCATGTGTCTACACACATTCCTAGACACACACGTATATGCATTTACCTACTACGCACTGCTTTTCACAAATGAAAACAATGGCAGAAAATAGAACAGCAATGGTCAACTTTTCCTTTTCAGTAAACATTTGTTTAGGAGGTGCGGGTTCAATCCCTGGGTTGGGAAGATCCCTTGGAGGAGGGAATGTCAACCTGCTCCAATATTCTCACCTGGAGAATCCCATGGACAGAGGAGCCTGGCAGGCAGGTTGCAAAGGGTCCGACGTGACTGAGTACACACACACATGTGCACACACACACGCACACAGGCATCTCTTTCTACAGACTTGGGGCAGAGTGAATGGCCTTTCCCATGAGGGGTCACCACACAGGATGTACCCCCTCCTCAGCCGAGCCTTCCTGGGGCTTCTGACTCCCCGCGGCGTTGAGGGGGGCATCTCTACCTTTCTCAAACGCAACGTGTCCCTCTCCTGAGCTGGCGAACTGAATCTTGACACGTGGGCACTTGACGCATGGGAGATTCAAACGGCATTTTCAGTGCGAGGACCACTGATGCGCGAATACCAAAGCAGGTTCAATACGAGAGCTTGAAGCATATTTCTCCACCAAACCTGATGCTGAGTCAACACTGCTGGTCACAGGAAGGGGGTGTGTTAGGTTTGATGGTCAGGGGTTCATTACTTTTTCGGGATTCAATTGGTCAACTTGTTGTGGTCATTTACTGACATATATGAACACCCCCATGGACCTCCCTGGCGGTCTGGTGGTTAAGAATCCGCCTGCCAATGCAGGGGACACGGGTCGGATCCCTGGTCCTTGAGGATCCCACATGCCGTGGGGCAGCTAAGCCTTGAGCCACAGCTGCACAAGCCCAGGCACTCTAGAGCCCGTGCTCCACAGCAAGAGAAGTGGCCATCATGAGGAGCCTGTACATCGTGATGAAGAGCAGCCTGCACTCGCTGCAACCAGAGAAAGCCCACACGCCACACTGAAGACCCAAAAGTAAATAATCAAAACTTAAAAAGGGACTTCCCTGGTAGCTCAGATGGTAGAGAATCTCCTTGCAATTCAGGAGACCTGGGTTCCACCCCTGGGTCGGGAAAACCCCCTGGAGAAGGAAACAGCAACTCACTCCAGTATTCTTGCCTGGAGAATCCCACAGACAGGAGGCTGGTGGGCTACAGTCCACGGGGTCACGAAGTGTAGGACATGACTCAGCGATGAACACAAGGACCAGAAAAACAAAAATGTGAACGTTGCACGTGAGCACTTTTACATTTGTGCTGAAGCAACGTGACAGGAAAAATAAATTACTAGCTTTAAGGGGTCATGAAAAGCCCTGTCTTTAAAAGGATTTTTGCATCAGTCAGTAGAAGGAACAGTTGATTGTGTTGAAACTCTCGCTAAAGAAAAGTTTAAGACAGACAACACCACCACCACGCCCTGGGCTGCCGTCTTGGGCAGCTGGCATTTTGAGGAGGGGCTTCACTGGCCATCCCTGCCCCTCACCTCATTTGTAGACCCCAGACCCCCCATTCTATGCCCATGTGAAGAACACATGATCATTTCTTACACGCCTGCATGTTCTCAGAGTTTGCAGGGCCCTCTGCAGCACTTGCACTGGGTCTGAACGAACCAGACCCAGCTCTGCCTGTTGGCTGTGCCGTCTTGCTTTGGACATAGGTCGGCACAAACATACCCTGTGTGGGAATCCAAATTGCGATTTCCCTTGATTTGCCAAAGTTAGAGGCTAGTGGTAAAGAACCTGCCTGCTAAAGCAGGAGAGAGAAGAAACGCAGGTTCGATCCCTGGGTTGGGAACATGCCCTGGAGGAGGAAATGACAACCCACTCCAGGATTCTTGCCTGGAGAATCCCAGGGACAGAGGAGCCTGGCGGGCTACAGTCCATGGGGTTGCACAGAGTTGGACACGACTGAGCAATGAACGCTTAACGCTTTCAGCCCATAGCGGAGCCGTAGAGTCTTCACGCCCTGTCTCAGGACTCAAGAGTTAAAATGAAAGTGTCAGCTTCTCGCGGGGAAAGCACAGGCCGCATTGCAGTACGAGGGGGTCACAGCCTTGGTCCAACAGGGCTGCAGGAGCCACGGGATCCGATTGGCTGGCAGGGACGTGGCCTAGGTGACCGTGGGTGCCGGAGGAGCCTGGAGACGGTACCTCCCGCCCTGCTTGAGCTGTGAGGTCCAGAGGGAGGTGGTCAGGGCGTCTTGGGGAGACAGGGGGCAGGTTACCTGTGGGAGGGAGCCTCCGGGGCCCTGCCCCTCTTGGAGCTGGGCAGAGTGGCCCTCCGGGCGTGCACACCCGTGTGTTCATAAGTGTCGGGACCGGGGGTCCTCAGGCTGCCCGATTCCCACCTGGACCAGCGTGGGCTGGCCGTGGCAGCGTGGGGTCTGGCGTCTGGTTGAGGGGGGCCGGCTCGGTGCCTCAGAGCGTGGGCTGGCCGTGGCGGCGTGGGCTGGCCGTGGCAGCGTGGGCTGGCGGTGGCGGCGTGGGCTGGCCGTGGCGGCGTGGACTCTGGTGTCTGGTGGAGGGGGGCCGGCTCGGTGCCTCAGGGCTTGGGCAGCTGCAGAGGACCAGCGTGGGCTGGCCGTGGCGGCGTGGGCTGGCCGTGGCGGCGTGGGGTCTGGTGTCTGGCTGAGGGGGGCTGGCTCGCTGCCTCAGAGCTCGGGCAGCTCCAGAGGACCAGCGAGGGCTGGCCGTGGTGGCGTGGGCTGGCCGTGGTGGCGTGGGTGCCTCAGAGCTCGGGCAGCTCCAGAGGGTCCCCGGGTGGTGTGGGCTGGCCGTGGCAGCGTGGGCTGGCTGTGGTGGTGTGGGCTGGCCGTGGCGGCGTGGGCTCTGGCGTCTGGTGGAGGGGGGCCGGCTCGGTGCCTCAGAGCTTGGGCAGCTCCAGAGGGTCCCCGGGTGGCTGCCAGTGTGGGGCCCGTTAGCACCGGCCCCGGCTCGCTGCTGCCAATTACCGCTGATTAGTATTCCCCGGCGAGAGTGGTCTGGTCTGGGCTCCGGGCAAGCAGGCCAGGCTGCGGCCGCTTGATAAAGGCAAACGTGGCGAGCAGGGTGCAGCTAATTAGGCCTGGATGTCAGCCTTGATCGCGGGTGCCGGGCTGGCTGGCTTCACATGCACATGGCCGGCGCCCCTGAGCAGAGGGTGGCCGTGCCCTGGTTGCCCAGCACCTCCACGGTGCCCCAGGTCTCAGCCCCACCATGCAGGGCATGGATCGGCTGAGCGCCCATGGCCCCCAAGAGCAGGTCTGGGGTCTGCAGAGATGTCAGCTGGTACCTTGACCTGGGGCCCAGGACTTGGTGGTCATCGCCCCTGGAGAGACGCACGGGTGGACGCAGAGATGATGTTCAGGGAATAACCCACAGACCCTGGAGATAGGAGGCCTGCGTGCAGGGCCCCGGGGGAGGAGGCATGGCAGTGGGGACCTGGGAGGATCCGGGAGGCAGGTGACGAAGCTGAGCAGGGTGGGGCTGGCTGGATGGGCTACTTCTGCACACCGTGGGGTACAGGGCGCGCCTGAGTTGTCTGCACCTGTCCCTGGGCTGATGAGGCCTGCAGGGTGCAGGCCCCAGAGAGGGGTCCGCGAGATGTGCGCACTGAGTGGGTTGTTTGTAATCAGGATTCCCTGGTAACTCAGAGGATAATGAATCTGCCTGCCAGTGCAAGAGACAGGGGTTCAGTCCCCGGGCTGGGAAGATCTGCTGGAGAATGGAAGTGCCCCCCACTCCAGTATGCTCGCCTGGAGAATCCCATGGGCAGAGGAACTTGGTGGGCTGCAGTCTACAGGACTGCAAAGAGTCAGACACCACTGAGTGACTAACACTTCACTTCCTGTAACAAAGGAGCACAGAGCCTGGGACTTGGAACCACAGACATCCGTCCTCCCCGAGCCCTGGGGACCACACGTCTGAGTCAAGGTGACTCAGGGCTGAGCTCCCTGCAGAGGCTCCAGGGGAGGCGCCTCCCACCTCTTCCAGCTTCTGGGGGCTCCAGGCGTCCGTCCCTGGGCTGGCGGCCGCCTCCCTCCCGTCTCTGCGTCCGTCTCCACGTGGCTTCTCCTCCGCGTCCGTGTCTCTATTCTGCGATGGAGAGAAAGGTGGGGTAGAGTCCAGGAATGCACTCCTGGCACATTTGTTATTCAGCTGCTCGAAATTTCATCCCTTGTTCTGCATCCAGGCAGCCTGGCCTAAGCACAGAAGATGGCTTAGGGCCGGTAGTATCCCATTGCTCTGGGTTTGATCCCTGGGTTGCGAAGATCCCTTGGAGGAGGGGAATGGCAATCCACTCGTGTTCCTGCTTGGGGAACCCCGTGGACAGAGGAACCTGGTGGCTACAGTGCATGGGGCCACAAAGAGTTAGACACTGCCGAGCGAGTGAGCACAGAGGTGCAGAAATTCCGGTGCACAACCCAGCAGTTTCTACACACAACCTCTCGTTCTGTTGCTCGTGTCGAGGCAGGCACTGGTTCCTACAGCCGGGAGGCTCCTGCCTGCCGCTTCTGGGTCCCCGTCTCCTGAACTCATCTCACCTGGGCTCTGGTTTCTATGAGACTGTGAGACCTTTTTCATCTCACTTTCTCATTGTATATGTCCATTGTACGTGTATCTACAGATGTACACACACACACACACGTCACACGTATATACACACACGTCACATGTATGTACACACATCACACGTATGTGACGGAATACATTGTTCACTGCATGCTGTTACCGGTGGTGGTTTAATCTCTAAGTCGTGTCTGACTCTTGCGACCCCATGGACTGTAGCCCTCTAGGCTCCCCTGCCCATGGGATTCTCCAGGCAAAAATACTGGAGTGGGTTGCCATGCCCTCTTCCAGGGGATCTTCCCGACCCAGGGTCTCCTGCATTGCAGGCAGATTCTTTGCTGAGTCTGCAACCACGGACCTTGTGTGATGGTGCAAGCTGGTCTTACGTGTGTTACACTCTTGCGGGAAAGCACAGAGTCGTGGGTACTGCATAAGACCACCCTTCCCCGATTCTCAGACAACGACAGTATACTGTTGACATTTAGTCGCTCAGTCGTGACCAACTCTTAGCGGCCCCATGGACTGCAAGCCTCCAGGCTCCTCCTCTCCCCATGGGACTTCCCAGGCAAGAATACCGGAGTGGGTGAAAACTGGGCAGAAGAGATATCTGGACATTTCTCCGAAGAAGACATAAAGATGGCCACGAGGCACACGAAAAGATGTTCAACATCACTTATTAGAGAAAGTAAGCGAGTGAGTAAGCGAGTAAGTGAAGTCACTCAGTCGTGTCCGACTCTTTGAGACCCCATGGACTGTACCCTACCAGCCTTCTCCGTCCATGGGATTCTCCAGGCAAGAATACTGGAGTGGGTTACCATTTCCTTCTCCAGGGGATCTTCCCGACCCAGGAATTGAACCCGGGTCTCCCACATTGGAGGCAGATGCTTTAACAAAGGCAAACCAAAACTACAATGACATACCACCTCATACCAGTCACAGTGGCCATCATCATTAAAAAAAAAAAATCTGTAAACAGTAAATGCTGGGAGGGTGTGGAGAGAGGGGACCCCTCCTGCAGTGTTGGTGGGAATGTCGAGGGGTGCGGCCGGTGTGGAGAGCAGTGTGGAGATGCCTTAAGGCACTAAACATAGAGCTATCATATGACTCCCGCAGAGCTAATCCTGGGCACATCTTTGAAGAAAACCACGATCTGAAAACATGTACGCTCCCCAGTGTTCACTGCAGACCTCTGTAATAACCTTATGGTTCCCAGGGGGAAGGATGGGGGAGGGAGAGTCAGGGAGTCTGGGATGGGGATGGACACACGGCTGTATTTAACATGGAGAACCAGCAAGGGCCTGCTGGACAGCACAGGGAGCTCTGCTCAATCGTCTATAATAACCTTATGGTTCCCGGGGGGAAGGATGGGGGAGGGATGATCACAGAGTCTGGGATGGGCATGGACACTCTGCTGTGTTTAACATGGAGAACCAGCAAGGCCCTGCTGTCCAGCACAGGGAGCTCTGCTCAGTGTCACGTGGCCGCCTGGCTGGAGGGGAGCTGGGGGAGAAAGGGTCCTTGTGTATGTGTGGCTGAGTCCCTGTGCTGTCCACCTGAAGCCACCCCAACATTGTTACTCACCTAGACTCCAATACAAAGCACACGGAAGTGGGTAACCATTCCCTTCTCCAGGGGACCTTCCCCCCACCCCAGGGATCACCCCCCCCCCACCGTCTCCTGCATCGGCAGGCCCATTCTTCACCGCTGAGTCACCGGGGAGGGGCGTCCTGAGGTCAGTCTAAAGCATCACTAAACCGTTTGGGTCCGTACTCAAACCCTGTGTTCTGCACGGATTGGAGTTAATGCACCTTCTTTTGTGGACCTGCCTAGTGGGGGCAGGGACAAGAGATCGGGGCTCCTCCAGAGGCACCTCACTGCCCAGCGCACCACAGGA
The DNA here is from genome assembly GCA_006408615.1 of Connochaetes taurinus. Classification (NCBI taxonomy): domain Eukaryota; kingdom Metazoa; phylum Chordata; class Mammalia; order Artiodactyla; family Bovidae; genus Connochaetes; species Connochaetes taurinus. The sequence goes on from SJXO01005006.1 coordinate 98,526, forward strand.
GACCCTCTTCCTTGTAACAGGAGGCCCTCGGGGTCCCAAAGTGGGACGGAGTGAGAGCCGGACGCGAAGCCCGTGCGATCCCGTCTCTGCAGGCGGCGCCGTCACCCACAGAGGCGGCGTCTGGGTCTCCCTGGGAAGGTCTCACTTTCCTTTTCTTAATCTTCATTCTGTTCACTTCGCGGTGCCGGGTCCTAGCTGCGGCACACGGAGTTTAGCTGTGGCACGGACACTCTTAGCTGCAGCAGGCGGGATCTCGATCCCTGGCGAGGCATCGAACCCGAGCCTCCTGCACCGGGGATGTGGAGTGTGAACCACTGGGCCACCAGGGAAATCCTTGGTCTCGCTTTTCTGAAAGCTCACGTCTCAAGAGCAGGGGCAGCAGGGTGGACCAAGCGTACAGGTGCCTTCATTCCCCCAGCACGGGGGAATTGTTGCAACGGACGCGGCCGTTGCAGAAGGGAGTCCTCGTCCGGCTGGCCAGAGGGGTGCCCTTGGGGGTGTCCTACCTCCAGGCATGCAAGCTCAGTATCTGCAACACACAGCCTCTTCTTGGCTCCGCCTGCCTTGGAAGGCGTCTCCGGGAGGCAGGAGGACTTGTCTCCAGCAGACAAGCCCGGGAACTAATGCGAACGCTTGTTGACAAACGCTCGTCAAGAAAAAAATTCCAGGTGGGGTCGGGGGGAGAGAAGAAAACCGCCGGACCCTCTCCTGCCCTCCCCTGGGGCCCCTGCCTGAACTCTCCCTGATTCATTCATGGCGAGGCTGAACCCGGCTCTCAGAACCGTGCAAGTTTTTACAAAAAAGTTTACAGTCAGTCTTTTCAAGTGTTGTCTGCTTTTTTTTTTTTTTCCTATTTTAAGGAAAAAAAAAAAAGAAAAAGAAAAACAACCCAGAAAACCCACATCCCTCCCTGTCTTCCTTATTCTGACACCGTTTTCCTTCAGAAGATCTCAAACTACAAGCGGGTACATGACATCCGTGGCGCTCCCCAGCGAACAGACTTTGCGTTTGATTTATGACACGGCTCCATAGGTGCGGCTGACAGCTCTCAGATTGAAGCTGGGGCGAGCGGGGCTTTCAAGAGAGGCGGGCGATCGGGGGAAGCTCTGACGGTGCGTCCCGGGAGCCGGGCGGGCAGCCTTTGTAGAGCCCCCGCCGCGGAGGCCCCCACGCTGGGCGCGCCTCCCCGCTCACTGACAGGCAGCCCGCACTTCACCCTAATCACGAATAAAAGCCAGCTCCCTGTAGGGTTACAGATCTTCTCTGTTTTGACATTGACCTTAATACATAATTTAACCACAAAGCCTGAGCAATGTGGAACAAGATAAGAAAAGACCACAGAACTGGCAAATAAAGTGATGTTCAATCAGAAATCATATTTGTTCCTGATGGCAGAGAAG
>SJXO01005006.1:128815-143521 GCA_006408615.1 Connochaetes taurinus
TGCGGGCCGCCCGCCAGCCCCTGCTCCCCTGCCCCGAGCACCTCCTCCCCCGGCCGCCCGGGTCCCTGCGCGTCCCTCGTTCCCCTGACACTCGTTTCCTGGGGGTGGAAGTCAGGCTGCGAGCTCCCTCATCCCCTTGAGTGACGGCGGTGGGGCTGGCGGGCAGCTCCGCGGATGGTGAAGGCTCCCCTTCGTGCTCAGCACCGTCATTCACATCCTTTCCCCACAAACTTTGTGGCAGGTGTTTGCAGGAAAGGGCAGCCTCGCTGCTCCCACCGAGGCCAGTGTGTGTGTGTGTGAACCTGGGTGTGTCTGTGTGTGGGGGCTGGTGCAGCTGTGTGTGCATGGTGTGTGCATGGTGTGTGCATGGTGCGTCTGCGGATACGCGTCTGTCCGCGGCTCTCTGCACGCGTGCTTCTGTGCGCCTGAGTGTCCGTGGCAACGTGCACACCTCCCTCTGCATGTGGCACCTGTGCAGGCTTTGGCATGTGTGCGTCTGTGGTGCCCGTATCTGTGTGTGTCAGTCTGCACATGTCTGTGCGTGCACTTCTGTGTGCCTGTGGAGACCCAGGTCTCTGTGTGTGTGAGTGTCATCTGTGTGTGTGTTTGTGCATATGAAGCTGTGTGTCTCTTTCACCTCTGCATCTTCCTGTGTGTGTATACGTGTGTCTGTGTGTGCCTGTGTGCATGGGTGTCCATGTATCTTTGTGAGTGTGCATGTATGTGGATGTGTCTGTCTTTGCAGGTATGTCTGTGTGTATGACTCTGTGTGTGCCTGTGTGTCTGCATATGTGTATATATATGACTGTGAGTGCCCATGGGTTTGGATATGCCTATGTGTATATGCCTGTGTATACATGTCTGTGTGCCTATGTGTCTATATATGTGTGTATGACAGTGTGCCCATGTGTCTATATATGTCTGTGTGTGTATATGACAGTGTGTCTGTGTATATGTATCTGCGTGTACACGACTATAAGTCTGTGTGTGTATATGACTGTGAGCACCCATGTGTTTGTATATGTCTGTGTGTCTATATGACAGTGTGTCTGTGTATATATATCTGTGCATGTACATGACTATATGTCTGTGTGTGTATATGACTGTGAGTGCCCATGTGTTTGTATACATCTGTGTGTGTATACGACAGTGTGTCTGTATATATATATCTGTGCATGTACACAACTGTGTCTGTGTGTGTATATGACAGTGTGCCATGTGCCTGTATATGTCTGTGTGTGTATGTGACAGTGTGTCTGTGTATATATTTCTGTGCGTGTACACGACTATATGTCTGTGTGTGTATATGACTGTGAGTGCCCATGTGTTTGTATACGTCTGTTTGTGTATACGACGGTGTGTCTGTATATATACATCTGTGCATGTACACGACTGTGTCTGTGTGTGTATATGACAGTGTGCCATGTGCCTGTATATGTCTGTGTGTGTATGTGACGGTGTGTCTGTGTACATATTTCTGTGCGTGTACACGACTATATATCTGTGTGTGTATATGACTGTGAGTGCCCATGTGTTTGTATACGTCTGTGTGTGTATATGTCTGTGTGCCTATGTGTCTATATATGTCTGTGTCTGTATATGACGGTGTGCCCATGTGTCTGTATATGTCTGTGTGTGTATGTGACAGTGTGTCTGTGTGTATATATCTGTGCATGTACACAACTGTATGTCTGTGTGTGTATATGACTGTGTGTCTGCATGTGCCTGTGTGTGTATATGAATGTGTATGTCTGCCTGTGTGTATGTGTCTCTGTGTTTGCATGTATGTCTGTGGTCTCTCTGTGTTTCTTTGTATATGACTGTGTGTCTGTGTGTGCCTGTGTATATGACTGTGTGTATATATCTGTGTGTGTATATGACTGTGTGTCTGCATGTGCCTGTGTGTGTAAAAGACCGTGTCTGTGTGCGTATAAGACCGTGTCTGTGTGCCTGTGTGCCTGTGTCTTTGCATGTGTGTGTATGTGTCTCTGTGTTTGCACGTATGTCTCTGTGTTTGCATGTGTGTCTGCATGTGCCTGTGTGCGTATAAGACCGTGTCTGTGTGCCTGTGTGTCTGTGTCTTTGCATGTGTGTGTATGTGTCTCTGTGTTTGCACGTATGTCTGTGTGTGTATATGACTGTGTGTCTGCATGTGCCTGTGTGCGTATAAGACCGTGTCTGTGTGCCTGTGTGCCTGTGTCTTTGCATGTGTGTGTATGTGTCTCTGTGTTTGCACGTATGTCTCTGTGTTTGCATGTGTGTCTGCATGTGCCTGTGTGCATATAAGACCGTGTCTGTGTGCCTGTGTGTCTGTGTCTTTGCGCGTGTATGTATGTGTCTCTGTGTTTGCACGTATGTCTGTGTGTATGACTGTGTGTCTGTGTCTCTCTATTTGTATATGACTGTGTATTTGCGTGTGCCTGTGTGCATGCGTGTGTATGACAGCAGGTGTCGGTACACATGTGAGCCTGTGCGTGTCAGCTGCCCATCCTCAGGACCCCCTTCCCTGAAGGAAACTGCAGGCCCCCTCTGCATACAGATGACAAACTCCCCTCACCCAGCTCAGCCCGGCCTCGGAGCCCTCTCCCCTCTTAGCTGGAGGGGATTTGCCTGTCAAAAGTGAGTGCCTGTGTGGCAGGAAATGTTTATTTTTGTACCTGCTCTCTTAATTCCTTTCTGGGAGGAGGAGATGAGTTACGGGGAGTGACACCCAGCGGTTTATGGCACTGGAGGCTGCCGCCCGTCAGCATGGCAGTCAGATGCCCGTGTTGGGGCCACCCCAGACAGCTCCTGCGGTGGCTCACATACCCTCTGCGCCCCAAGAGCATGCCCATGTTTAGTTACCGTGAGTGGCCTGACAATTTTGCCAGAGTGCCTGTGTGGCAGGAAATGTTTATTTTTGTACCTGCTCTCTTAATTCCTTTCTGGGAGGAGGAGATGAGTTACGGGGAGTGACACCCAGCGGTTTATGGCACTGGAGGCTGCCGCCCGTCAGCATGGCAGTCAGATGCCCGTGTTGGGGCCACCCCAGACAGCTCCTGCGGTGGCTCACATACCCTCTGCGCCCCAAGAGCATGCCCATGTTTAGTTACCGGGAGTGGCCTGACAATTTTGCCATGGGCCAGGGGCTTTCAGGAGCAGCACTTGTTTGGGGTACCATCTGCTTCTCCTCTGGGTTCATGGGGTGGTGGCAGGCGGGTGGGGATAGGGGAGGTCTCCTGGTCCTCACTGGCCACATGTCCGTGCATGCTACGTTGCTCCAGTCACGTCTGACTCTTTGCTGCCCCATGGACTGTAGCCCGCCAGGCTCCTCTGTCCATGGGATTCTCCAGGCAAGAACACTGGAGTGGATTGCTATTCCCTTCTTCTGGGGATCTTCCCAACCCAGGGATTGAACCCACGTATCCTACATTCGCAGGCGGATTCTTTACCACTAGCGCCGCCTAGGAAGCCCCATTGGTCATGGTTATGGTTTTATTTTATTTTTGTAGCGTTATGTGTCAGAACTGCATCTCGGGCATTTTCCTTACAAAAGTCCCACTTCCTCATTTATGATGCCCGATGCTACAGAAGGTGCAAATGGCCATTAGAAATATGTCAAAACAATAAATAAAAAATGAGTGATAAAATAAAAATGATATTAAGTTGCAGGGTTATGTGGTGGGCAGCAGTGAAAATGCAAAACTGCTGTGGAAACGCTAAAGATGGACCAAAGCATCACACTGACTGCCAACTTTCTTCCGAGGGACCTTCTCCAGTGAGATGGAATCCGCTGTCCTCTTTCTGACGCACCCGAGTTCTGCTGTTCACGGCTCAAGCTCGGGAATGTTCACAGTTGGCAACGAATGCCACCGCAGACCGACGGCAACTCTGAGGGCGCCTCCCATATCCTGCAGCAGGGCTGCAAACGCTGCCCCACCACCTGCTTTGGTACGGCCCACCCACGGGCTGAGAATGGTTTATGTGTCTTGAAGCAGGTTTACTGAGATATAATTTACAGAGCTGTGCAGCCATCGTGGCAGTCAACTTCCGCATCTCCAAGAGAAATCTATACCCTTTAACTGTCAGCTCCTGCCCTCCACAACTACAGGCTGAACAGCGCTGACCTACTTCCTGTCTCTACTGCATTGTACGACCCTGAATGTTTAATGTACATGCAGCCGCCTAACGTGGGTTTTACATCTTTCAACGGCTGATCACAAATCTAAAGAAAAGCATTTTCTGATCCCTGAAAATCATATGCAATTAAAAATTTAAGGTACAATTGTATGGGTGCACATTAATATATGGTCTATGACTTTTTTGGGCCAACAAAGGTCTGCCAATCAAATTTACCATTTTTCCAGTAGTCATGTATGGATATGAGAGTTGGAACATGAAGAAGGCTGAGTGCTGAGGAATTGGTGGTTTTGAACTGTGGTGCTGTTGAGAGTCCCTTGGACTGCAAGGAGACCGATCAATTCTAAAGGAAATCAACTCTGAGTAGTCACTGGGAGGACCGATGCTAAAGATGTAGTTCCGATACACTGGCTGCCTGATTCGAAGCGATGACTTCCTGGAAAAGAGCCTGATGCTGGGAAAGACTGAGGGAAGGAGAAGGGGACGCCAGAGGATGCGATGGTTGGACGGCATCACCAACTCAATGGACATAAGTTTGAACAAGTTCTGGGAGCTGGTGATGGACAGGGAGGCCTGGCGTGCTGCAGTCCATGGGGTCACGAAAAGTCGGACCCAACTGAGCCACTGAACAACGACATGACCGCTTCTGTGCTGCAATGACAGAGCGCGGCAGTGGGCTCTCACCCTGGTCGTGGGAACCCACGTCGAAAGCCCACTTTGCAGAAGGAGAAGACTGCTTGGGCCAGGCGCTACAGTGACCACTTGAGTAGGGGCTCCTGTGCAGCCCTCAGTAAGAGCACCTTGTGTCTCCACCAACCAAGTACTGCAAACTGGGGGCTTACGCTATGCAAATCCACCCTCCCCGAGTCCTGAGGACCAGACGTCTGAGGTCAGCGTGTCCGAGGGCTGAGCTCCGTGCAGAGGCTCCAGGGGAGGGTCCTCCCTGCCTCTTCCGGCTTCTGGGGGCTCCGGGCGTCCGTCCCTGGGCTGGTGGCCGCCTCCCTCCCGTCTCCGCCTCCATCTCCACGTGGCTTCTCCGCTGTGTCTCCCTTCTTCTATGTCTTATAAGGGCCTGTCATTGGGTTTAGGGCCACCCCCATCAAGGAGGAACCTCATCTCAGGCCCTTCACTTCAGCACACCTGCAAGGATCTTATTTCCGGACAAGGTCTTATCCAGAGGTTCTGGCGGTCACGATGTGTGTGGAGGGGACACCATTTACTGAGCAAGTGGTGCCTCTCGGAAAGTCAGTTTCTCTCCAAATCTGGGGGAGGCATGGGTGCCCTGCCTCCCCCCAGCCATCTGGGCTCCCTGCTGAACCCAGACACGCCACAGCTCTGACGGACCGTGCTCACTCACGGCCACAACAGAAGGAATGGAAACCACCACGAAAATGACAGCAAGGGCAGCAGCAGAGAAAAGCAGCCCTGCATCAGCAGGGTGACGATGAGAGCCACCACCCTCATGAACACGGCACAAACAGCTGCCACGGCGGCGAGAGCCACGCGCTCCAGCAGCCTCCCTGACGTCCTCTGCACACGCACCCCGGGTCCCAAGGCCTAGGCTCTGCGTCCCAGGGCACAAACAGCGGCGAGAGCCACGCGCTCCAGCAGCCTCCCTGGCGTCCTCTGCACACGCACCCCGGGTCCCAAGGCCTAGGCTCTGCGTCCCAGGGCACAAACAGCGGCGAGAGCCACGCGCTCCAGCAGCCTCCCTGGCGTCCTCTGCACACGCACCCCGGGTCCCAAGGCCTAGGCTCTGCGTCCCAGGGCACAAACAGCGGCGAGAGCCACGCGCTCCAGCAGCCTCCCTGGCGTCCTCTGCACACGCACCCCGGGTCCCAAGGCCTAGGCTCTGCGTCCCAGGGCACAAACAGCGGCGAGAGCCACGCGCTCCAGCAGCCTCCCTGGCGTCCTCTGCACACGCACCCCGGGTCCCAAGGCCTAGGCTCTGCGTCCCAGGGCACAAACAGCGGCGAGAGCCACGCGCTCCAGCAGCCTCCCTGGCGTCCTCTGCACACGCACCCCGGGTCCCAAGGCCTAGGCTCTGCGTCCCAGGGCACAAACAGCGGCGAGAGCCACGCGCTCCAGCAGCCTCCCTGGCGTCCTCTGCACACGCACCCCGGGTCCCAAGGCCTAGGCTCTGCGTCCCAGGGCACAAACAGCGGCGAGAGCCACGCGCTCCAGCAGCCTCCCTGGCGTCCTCTGCACACGCACCCCGGGTCCCAAGGCCTAGGCTCTGCGTCCCAGGGCACAAACAGCGGCGAGAGCCACGCGCTCCAGCAGCCTCCCTGGCGTCCTCTGCACACGCACCCCGGGTCCCAAGGCCTAGGCTCTGCGTCCCAGGGCACAAACAGCGGCGAGAGCCACGCGCTCCAGCAGCCTCCCTGGCGTCCTCTGCACACGCACCCCGGGTCCCAAGGCCTAGGCTCTGCGTCCCAGGGCACAAACAGCGGCGAGAGCCACGCGCTCCAGCAGCCTCCCTGGCGTCCTCTGCACACGCACCCCGGGTCCCAAGGCCTAGGCTCTGCGTCCCAGGGCACAAACAGCGGCGAGAGCCACGCGCTCCAGCAGCCTCCCTGGCGTCCTCTGCACACGCACCCCGGGTCCCAAGGCCTAGGCTCTGCGTCCCAGGGCACAAACAGCGGCGAGAGCCACGCGCTCCAGCAGCCTCCCTGGCGTCCTCTGCACAAGCACCCCGGGTCCCAAGGCCTCGGCTCTGCGTCCCAGGGCACAAACAGCGGCGAGAGCCACGCGCTCCAGCAGCCTCCCTGGCGTCCTCTGCACACGCACCCCGGGTCCCAAGGCCTAGGCTCTGCGTCCCAGGGCACAAACAGCGAGGAGCCCCTCGACCCCCCCACTCCGCTCTCGCCGCTGCCACGTCAATGGACATGAGTTTATTATTTTTTGTTTAATAAAGCGCAGCTGTCTGCAAACCACCAGTGTTATGAAATATGACAAGTGTGACCCCGTGGAGCCCGTCTGTTTACTCATCTCAGGGTCCCGTCGTCACCGTGCGTGAACCACCGTGCAGGAGCCAGGGGTGGGAGAGGATCGCTCTTGCTCACTGTTTTTGCCCCTGTCCCTGTTAATTCAGACGGCCGGCCTCCCTGGGGAAGGTCTCTGGGCTGGTTGCATGTGTGCATGCGAAGTCGCTCAGTCGTGTCCGACTATTTCACAACCCTGTGGACTGTAGCCCCTCCAGGCTCCTCTGTCCATGGGATTCTCCAGGCAAGAACACTGGAGTGGGCTGCCATTTCCTCCTCCAGCGGATCTTCCCCGCCCAAGGATCGAACCCACCTCTAACCCAGAACTCCTGCCTTGGCAGTCAGATTCTTTACCACTGAGACACCGGGGAAGCTCCTCCCGGCAGGTTAGGGCTGCCTGAAATGGGAACGTTTCCCTAGAGACTGGAGGAAAGTCTGTAAAACGTTGCTTCTCCTCTGGACTCAGTTTTTAGAACCTTCCGCATCCCAAACGAAGGTCCAGTTCTCCTGGAAAGATGGGGTCAGGTTTGCTTGAAAGACCAAGGTGTTCCCAGGTTCTGATGACTACCTCTGTCTTCCAGGAATTCTCTGGGGTGCTTTGAGGGATTAGCATTAGAAGAGATACATGACCACTCGTAGCACAAAAGGCCCGTGCAACTTTGATGCACGAAGCAGGGCACGCAGAGCCACCGCTCTGGGACCGCCTAGGGGGACAGGGTGGGGCAGGAGTGGCAGGCGGGTTCCAGACGGGGAGGACACGTGCACCTCTGGCTGACTCTTGTTGACGTGTGGAAGAAAGCATCACCATACTGTAATGCAGTTATCCTGCAATTAAAATAATTAAACTCAATAAAAACAGCAAAAAAAGAGAGAAGCCTTTACTGAATTTGTTACAGTAGTGCTTCTGCTTTATGATTTTGGCCACAAGGCATGTGGAATCTTAGCTCTGTGACCAGGGGTCGAACCCACAACCCCTTGGGTTGGAGAGAAAAGTCCTGACCGCTGGACCGCCAGGGAAGTCCCCCATCCGGGAGCTCTAAGCCCACCTCTCAGAGCAGTAAGGCGTTTCCGGGGCCACCAGACCTGTGGCCGGTGGGAGGTGGGTTCTGTTAGGCGGTCGGGGGGCCAGAGAAGCGGCATCATGGTGCAGTTCTCAGAACTGCCTTCATCTTTCCAGCAGAGCTTCCGGGAAAATAAAATTTAAAAAACGCTTCTTTTCCCAGGAGGTGCTGTAGGTGAGTCTCATCATGAGAAAGCGTTGGCGATCAAGTCCCAGATTTTTTTTTAAAAAAAGCAAATTAATCAGGGAGCGCTTATTCCCACTGCAGGAAGATGAAACGCGAGATCCTTTGAGGTACCAACAGTCCTGGCAAACTGTTTCTCCTTTAAAACGTACATCCCATTATTTTAAAAACAATTTACGTTGACCTATATGCACGAGATATGATGGAACGGAACGGGAAAAGTCATAATTAAAAATATAGGTGAACAAATTGGGGCAGAGGGAAAAGGAGGGCAGGGAAGATGGGACAGAGAGAGCTGATGGTTGTACGTGTTGGAGGCTGGGGTTTTCCAGCAAAAGATGCTGAGGTTTGGGAGCTCAGGGTGAGAGGTGTTAATTAGGGATCCCTGGAAAAGACCCCAATGTTGGGAAAGATTGAGGGCAGGAGGAGAAAGGGGATGACAGAGGATGAGATGGTTGGATGGCATCACTGACTCGATGGACGTGAGTTTGAGCAAACTCCAGGAGATGGTGAGGGACAGGGAGGCCTGGCGTGCTGCCGTCCATGGGGTCGCAGAGTCGGACACGACTGATCAAGTGAACAGCAGCAATGATGGAGGTGCACAGTGGACCCTGAACAGGGAAGCCCTTTCCTCGCACGTGAATAGGAAAGTCCTCTCCTGGCTCTGAACACAGAGCCATGAGGTCGCCTGGACCTCCTGGTCCCTGGTGCCTGAATCCTGAGCCTCCAGGCATTTCTTGTCCATTCAGACGCTCACTGCCCAGAGTTGCCTTGGAACCAGGAGGCTGTAAAAAGACTGAGAGACTGCGGGGAGTCACTAGAATCTTTCGATTTAGGTCACTGCCCTCCCCGGTGGCTGGAAAGCACACCGCTCCTCGTCTGCCTGGCCTACCTGTTTAGCAGAACCAGCGTCGAACCACGGCATCCGCCAAAGACTTCAATGATGGGTGAGGCCAGCCTCGAAAGTAATGTTCCTTACGTGTTGGCTCTCCAGCTGCTTTCAGGGTGGAAAGCTACAGTTCAGTTATTAATAACCGTAAATACGCTCTCTTCTAGGAGCAAATGAGAAGAGTGTGGTCATCTGCTCCAGGCATATCAATGTAGACTCACAGATGCATGAGAAATAGAGACACAGACGTATAAACCCACAGGCACACACAGCTGCGTGATAAAGAGGGACACACAGACACACACACACACACACACACACACACACACACAGCTGCGTGATAAACAGGGACACAGACAGACACACAGACACACACACACACACAGATGAGTGATAAACAGGGACACAGACAGACACACACACAGACACACAGACACACAGACACACACACAGATGAGTGATAAACAGAGACACAGAGAGACACACAGACACACAGCTGCAGTAATAAACAGAGACACACAGGTGTGTGCACACACACACACAGCTGCGTGATAAAGAGGGACACAGAGAGACACACAGAGGCAGTAATAAACACAGACACACAGGTATGTAAGCGCACACGCACAGACGCGTGATAAACACGGACACGTGACTTCCCAGGTGGCTCAGTGGTAAAGAATCTACCCGCCGAAGCAGGCAACATGGGTTTGATCCCCAGTCCGGGAAGATCTCACCTGCTCAGAAGCAACTAAATCTTGCATCACAACTAGCAAGCCCACATGCCCTAGAGCCCGCGTCCTCAACGAGAGAGGTCTGAGCACTAGAGCCAGAGAGCAGCCCGCTCTCTCCAGGTAGAGGAAAGGCCCCCACAGCAAGGAAGACTCAGCACAGCCACAAAGGAATAAACACCGTCATCTTTCAAAAATGGGCACACACAGACTATAGACACACAAGCACAATAGATAGACACACACACACACACAGATGCAGGACACAGAGACTCACCCAGCCCTGTTAACGGCTTCCCAGGTGGTTCAGACGGTCAAGAGTCCGCCTGCAGTGCAGCAGACCTGGGTTCCATCCCTGGGTCTGGGAAGATCCCCTGGAGGAAGGCATGCCAACCCACGCCAGTACTCTTGCCCGGAAAGTCCCATAGACAAAGGAGCCTGGTGGGCTGTAGTCCATGGGGTCGCAAAGAGTTGGACACGACTGAGTGTCCACTTTCAGAGCTGTAAATACGACACACAAAGATGCAGGAATAAACAGATACACACACACATAAACAACACAGACCCATATGCATGTACAGACGCACACAGGCGGCCACACATATTCCTGGACACACACACACGCACACACAGCATCAGGGGCCACGCTGTTGCCACAGGCTCTCACGGCAACACGGAGGAACCTCACCCTTACAAGGCAGCGGTCCCCAGCCTTTTCGGCACCGGGGGTTGCTGTCACGGAAGATAAGCTTCGCCCCACCGCGGGTGGGGATGGCGTCAGAATGACTGCAGCACGTTACATTTATCGTGCACTTCATCACTGACATTATCACGGCAGCTGCACCTCAGATCCTTAGGCTAGACCCCAGACGTTGGGGACCCCGGGTCGCAAGGAGATGAGTATTTGCTAAGGAGCCTGGACTCTGCCTGTGGTCTGGGGCATCTCCCCACAGAGACTTCCTCACCCGGGGAAGAAAACCTCTCTCTCTGCCCAGGAACCAGGAGGCCACCATGCACACAGAACGTGCTCAGCTCTGTCTGCAGGAAGCCGAGCTCGTGCGCCAACTGAAAAACCCAAACCGGCCCCTTTGAGGCTGAGCAAACTCCAGGAGACACCAGCGCAAGCCAGTAAAACACTGACCCGCCGGGAAATGCTTCTTTCGAACGGTGGTGGTGGAAACGACTCTCCAGAGTCCCTTGGACAGCAAGGAGATCAAACCAGTCGTTCCTAAAGAAACTCAACCCTAAATGTTCGTTGGAAGGACTGACGCTGATGCTGAAGCTCCACTAGGGAGCAACCACAGGGTCTACACGACCCCCTCCTCGTAGAACTTAGGGAACGCTTGACTTACCGTTTATCCTCAAGGGATGAACAGCCACAGGAAGAGATGAAGGCGAGATCCGGGAGGGGCCCCAGTGCAGCAGCTTCTGTCTCCGTGGAGTCTGGGGGCAACATGCTCCCAGCCTGTGGGTGGGTTCCCCAACCCGTGAAGCTCCTTGGACCGTGGAGCTTCCATTAGGTAAGACTGAGTAAACCCCTGGCCGTCTGTAGCAACTCAATCCACGGCCCCTCTGCCCTCCAGGGAGGCTGGGGGTGGGATGAAAAGGGCCAACCCTCTAACCACGTGGTTGGTTCCTCCGGCAACCAGCCCCCACCTCCCAGAGCCGCCTCATTAGCATAAGCCCAGGTGCGGCTGGGCTTGTTCTGAGTAACCAAAGATGCTGTCTCACCTGCATCACTCAGCAAGTTCCTGGGGCTTCCCTGGTGGTCCAGCGGTTAGCACCCCATGCTTCCACTACCTTGGGCACAGGTTCGATCCCTGGTCAGGGAACTATGATTCCCATATGCTGCTTTGTGAGGCCAAAAAAAGAAAAAGAAAGATGTTTAACTGATGGACACGTCATTCACTCAAACCAATTGCAGCGGAGGGACGAAAAACCCTTCCTGTACTCTCATATGTTCCAACCTGAGGGCTGCGAATTAAAGTGACAGAAGAGATTAACTAGAGAAAAGGCTTGTTTTAGATGCACAAAAGGCCTTCTCGAAAAGAAGGTTTTAACCCCAAGGAAGCCTGGACTTATGGTTTGTATGCGATTTAAACAAATGGTGATAAATTTGTGGAGAAGTGACAAGACACAGGAAATGGGGTCTGGGGGCTTTTAGGGAGGTACATTATGGGAAGTTATATATTTAGGAGAATCTAATGACAGATAATCAACCCTGAATATTCATCAGAAGCACTGATGCTGAAGCTTAAGCTCCAACACTCTGGCCACCTGATGTGAAGAGCTGACTCACTGGAAAAGACCCCGATGCTGGGAAAGACTGAGGGCAGGAGGAGAAGGGGACGACAGAGGATGAGAGGGTTGGATGGCATCACTGACTCGATGGGCATGAGTTTGAGCAAGCTCCAGGAGATAGCGGAGGACAGAGGAGCCGGGTGGGCTGCAATCCATGGGGTCACAAGCAGCCAGACATGACTAAAGCAACTTAACACAGACAAACGCATTCTCAAAGACAGAGAAGCTTTGAGCAGCAGGGCATTGCTAATATCTAGGGCGTTTGGAAGAAAAACGTTTGTGGAGCTATGTTTAGAGTGTGAATCGGGATTTCCAAAGAGTCTGAAAGTCTTTAGAAATGTTCTCATGCTCAGGCCTATGACTTGGTCAGAGAGATGCTGTAATGAATAACACAGACAAGGGTGGCTTAAACATCAAAAGCAAAAGCGCTCGTTCAGTCATGTCCGACTCTTTGCGTCCCTGTGGGCTGTAGCCTACCAGGCTCCTCTGTCCGTGGGATTCTCCAGGTAAGAGTACTGGAGTGGGTTGCCATTTCCTTCTCCAGGAGATCTTCCCAACCCAGGGATCAAAACCGGGTCTCCCGCATTGCAGGCAGACGCTTTACCGGCTGAGCCACCAGGGAAGCTTAAACATCAGGCATTGCTTATCTACTGGTCCTGGAGGCTGAAATCTGAGGTCCAGGTGTGGGTGGGGCTGGTTCCTCCCGAGGCCTCTCTCCTCAGCGTGTGGATGGCCGTCTCCTCCCCGAGTCCTCAGGAGCTCGTCCCTCTGGGCGTGTCCTGATCTCTTCTCATAAAGACCCCAGTCCTGTGGGATCAGGACCCAGCCAAGTGACCTCATTTTGAAAAAGCGAAAGTGTCAGTGGCTCGGTCGTGTCCGACTCTTTTGCGACCCCGTGGACTGTGGCCCACCAGGCTCCTCTATCCATGGGATTCTCCAGGCGAGAACACTGGAGTGGGCTGCCGTTTCCTCCTCCCTGGACTGCAGCCCACCAGACTCCTCTATCCATGGGATTCTCCAGGCGAGAACACTGGAGTGGGCTGCCGTTTCCTCCTCCCTGGACTGCAGCCCACCAGGCTCCTGTGTCCATGGGCTTCTCCAGGCGAGAACACTGGAGCGGGCTGCCATTTCCTCCTCCCTGGACTGCAGCCCACCAGGCTCTTGTGTCCATGGGATTCTCCAGGCAAGAACACTGGAGTGGGCTGCCATTTCCTCCTCCCTGGACTGTAGCCCACCAGGCTCCTGTGTCCATGGGCTTCTCCAGGTGAGAACACTGGAGTGGGCTGCCGTTTCCTCCTGGAGTGGGCTGCCGTTTCCTCCTCCCTGGACTGCAGCCCACCAGGCTCCTGTGTCCATGGGATTCTCCAGGCGAGAACCCTGGAGAGGGCTGCCGTTTCCTCCTCCAGGGGACCTTCCCCACCCAGGGATCGGTCTCCTGTGTCTCCTGCATTGGCAGGCAGAGTCTTTACCCCGAGGCTCCCAGGAAGCCCCTCATCTGACCTGGCCTGCTCTTTAAAGAACCTCGTCTCCAAACACAGCCACGTTTCGAGGTCCTGGAAGTCAGGGCTCGACCTCTGGTACAGTTGAGCCCGTAACTACACGGAACTTTCTCTTCTCCCTCTTCAGCTGCGGTTTTCTCTGCGATGGTGCACGCAGGGCACCCCGGAGTGGAGACACACTGAAGGCTGGCGTGTTGTGAATCCGTGGTGTGAGGAGGCTGCCTCTGCTCTCACGGGGCCCAGATGCAGGAGCCGCGTTTGAGGCCACCGGCTGGGAGGGGCAGAGTGGTGTCCGTCCTCAGCACCCTTCTGTCTGCATCTCGGAAGTTGTAATGAACTTTAATTGCGAGCCCTCTCCTGTGCTATGGCCTCAATTTAGTCTCCATCAAAATTAGCTAAAATCCACGGGGTTGATTTATTGCGTTTGCAACGGCCGTGCTCAAGGAACGTAATTCCTCCTGAAAATGCCACATGCCGTCGGAACAGGAAGCCAATTAGGGGCCCGAGGGTGATATATGAGCATTTTAACCAGCAGTTTACTTAATATCCCCATTAAACAAGACTCTTTGCATTAATCATTTCATTCTCCTGCAGTCTATAAGGCCCTTTAATTGCTGCTTCAATGAGCCCTGTGTTTCAGTCCAAATTCAATCTCAGATCGGGAGAGAGAGATGCTTTGCAGGCCTCCGCTGCCCAGCTGCCAGGAGCTGTCAGATGTGATCACGCAGGTTTTCACGTTCCTCACAGTCTCATTGGAGCTCCGTGAGATTGACAGAAACCCTGCACACTGGGTGTGTGTGCGTGTGTGGTGTGGGGGAGAGAGAGAATGTGTGTGTGTGTGTGTGTGTGTGCGTGTGTGGTGTGGGGGAGAGAGAGAATGTGTGTGTGTGTGTGTGTGTGTGTGTAGTGTGGGGGAGAGAGAGAATGTGTGTGTGTGTGTGC
>SJXO01005006.1:148678-171746 GCA_006408615.1 Connochaetes taurinus
GGTGGATGGATGGATGGATGGGTGGGTGGATGATGGGTGGGTAGGTGGATGGATGGATGCGTGGGTGGGTAGATGGATGTTTGTGTCGATGGGTGGATGAATGGATGAATGACAGATGGATGGGTGGGTGATGGGTGGGTAGGTGGATGTTTGTGTGGATGGGTGGATGAGTGGATGAATGACGGATGGATGGATGGTTGGGTGGATGATGGGTAGGTAAGTGGATGGCTGGTTGGGTAGATGATTGTTGCGTGCATGGATGGGTAGGTGGATGACGGATGGGTGGGTGGGTGGATGGATGTTTGTGTGGATGGGTGGATGAGTGGATGAATGACGGATGGATGGATGGATGGATGGATGGGTGAATACACAGCATGGGGATCTATCCACTCAGTGGAATATCACTCAGCCATGAAAAGGAGGGAAGCTCTGACTCAGGCCACACTGTGGCTGGACTTTGAACACAGGGTGCTCACTGACAGAGGCAGACGCAGAAGGACACACAGTGGGTGGTTCCGTTTATAGGGAATGTCCTGCACAGACAAATCCACAGGCAGAAATTGGATTAGAGATGCCAGGGGCTGGGGGAGGGGAGGGGGAGTGACTGCTCATGGAGAAGGATGTCCTTTGGGGGGGTGAGAACGTTCTGGAACAAGATGAAGGTGTGGTTGCACACACTGTGGACCCCCTAAACCAAGCCCCACTGGATGGAACCGTCCACTTTATTTATTGTATTTTATTTTTTTAATGTAAATTTATTTATTTTAATTGGAGGTTAATTACTTTATAGTATTGGTTTTGCCATACATGAATAGGAATCCACCACAGGTGTACACGTGTTCCCCATTCGGAAGCCCCTCCCCCTGAACTGTCCACTTTAAAATGGGTAAAACCACGAATTTGATGTTATGAGATTCATAAAGAATTTTCGTGTTATGTTGATTAGAAATTAACTGGTTCTCAGTGGGAAGGAACCCTCCTCATCTAGTCTTATGAGCACCAGCGCAAATCGGGCCCCTTGGCAACCATGGATGGATGGATGGTGGATGGATGGGTGGATGATGGGTGAATGGGTAGATGGGTGGATGGATGGGTGATGGAGGCATGAGAGTCTCATTTGTTTTGTTGGCTTATGTTTCATCTATGAGAAACCTTCAAGCCTGGTTGACCTGTCCACACCGCCTGCTCACCAAAAGGAGTAGAAAACGCTGCCTCTTATACTACGCTCAGAAAGGGTCCCGAGGATCCACCCACCTGTGGCCCTTGGGACGCCTCCCCCGGGAACCTGGCTGTGGGTCAGCAGAGACTGCGCCGTCACGCGCGTCTCCCTGCCTGGCTGAGGGCACCTGAGCCCGCAGCTGGACGTGATGTCCACGTCACAGCCTGGGAGGGGCCGGTTCTCTGAGCGAGGTTAGTCACCAGGACACTGTCGGGGGGGGAGTTTAGCCAGAGAGCGCCCTGGGACCGTGACAAGCTTGGGAAGTTTACTTGCTACGCAGGCAGGCAGGCAACGGAAGTAAGAAGGCTTTTCCATGTCGGCGGGGAGGAGTGTCGGCGGATAGAATGAAAAGCTTTACGTCCAGCTGCATGAATCAGAAGATCGGGCGCTAACTTTCCAGTCAGGGCGAGGAAAGCACACAATGGTGCAAATGAGCTTATTCACAAGACAGAAACAGCATCTCAGATGTAGTTGTTGGATTGCTAAGTCATGTCTGACTCTTTGTGACCCCGTGGACTGTAGCCCACCAGGCTTCTCCATGGGATTCTCCAGGCAAGAATATTGGAGTGGGGTGCCCAGGTCCTGCTCCAGGGAAATCAACTATAACCCTATAAAATTTTTTTAAAGAAGAAGAAATGGGCTCTGGGGAAGCTGGATGTCTCAGATGGGCGTGGAGAGACTTAATACTTTGCACACGTGCCCCCATCGGACAACCAGCCTCTGGAGGGTGGGGGCACCCATGTCCAACCTGGAGGAGGGTTTGTAAACCTTTACTGTCCAAGGAGCAGGGAACCTCGATAAAGCGGCGCCTGCTGTTTCCTCAGCTCTTTCTTTTTCTTGATGCGTGTGGTGACCTATAGAGAAGGTTAGAGTATGTTTTCGGTCACGTTTCAAGGCTTACAGGATCTTAGCTTCCCAAGCAGGGACGGACTCCCTGCTCCTTGCACTGGAAGCTCGGAGTTCTAACTCTTGGACTGCCAGGGAAGCCCCTGGAAACGTTAGATTTGTTTTTTACAATTAATTGTTACGGGGTATGGTTGTTTCACGGTGCCATGTTGGTTTCCGCTGTGCAGCAGAGTGAGCCAGCTGCACCTGGGTATATGCATCAGCCTCTCTGTGTTTGGATTTCCTTTCCATTTGGGTCACAAAGCGCTAAGCGGAGCTCCCCGTGCTGTGCAGCATGTTCTCTATTTCACCTGCGTGCTGAGTCGCTCAGGCGTGTCCGACTCTCTGTGACCCCATGGACTGCGGCCCCCCAGGCTCCTCTGTCCCTGGGATTCTCCAGGCAAGAACACTGGAGTGGGTTGCCATTTCCTCCTCCGGGGGATCTTCCCAACCCAGGCATCGAGCCCAGGTTTCCCACACTGCAGGCGGATTCTTTCCACTGAGCCGCCTGGGAAGCCCCTCTATTTTATACATAGTATCAGCAGTATACGTGCCTTCATCCTAATCTCCCAATTCACCCTGCGTATCCCTCCCTCTCGGAGTCTGTACATTTGTTGTCTACAGCTCTGCCTCTCTCTCTCTGCTTTGCAAACAAATTCGTCTCTAAGGTTAGATTTCTAAGAGAAATTAAAAGATGGCTACATATATACATGTAGCCACCATGTCTTTCCACGCTCAGAACCCAGCATTTACAGAGCACTCAGAAAGTCTGTGAGATTTTAAGGAAAAGAACAACGCTGAAAAAAAAAAGCGGCATTAACACGAAGAGAGACACCTCTGAAAGGCTGAACGAATACTTGTTCGGTGCTGCCGAGCGGACTTGAGGAGGCAAGCGCGGTGGTGTGTGGATCTCAGACCCCATCTTCTTCCAAACGAGGCGGCTTCCCACACGGGGAGGCGGGGAATCGTGTCTGAAACTCTCGTCCGCAAAGCGGGCTTGACTTCGGGAAAGGCGAGTGTCGGTAATTTGCAGGGCACCTTTAAGGGAGGTGTAACAGCCTGCTCGAGAAATATAATGAGAGACCCATTGGTTGCCCTTCTTTCTTGAAACCAGTGCCTGAGAAAAAAAAAACAAACAAACCCAGGCTTGCCCCTGAGCTGTAAACGTCAGGTTTGTATTCATGCCGCATAGATTTGCAATTTTTAAACGGCTGGACCTGTTTTCCTAAGCTATTCACATACCTAGTGGACACCTGTTGTGTTTTGGGTTAATCAGCGAATAGATAATTGGACGACAGGCACCCCGACCTCCTGAACCAAGGCTGCGCCGCCGGATGTCCGAGGCGAATTGCAAACACACACAGAGCAACCCACGAGCGCGTTTGCAACGGTAGAGCGCGTGCTTTTCTAGGATTTCTATTATTTTAAGCGTCGTGTCGCGCGCAGACCAAAGGTGCGTCCTTCTTGGCCTGAATATATAAGCGGCATTCCCCTCGGTCTATATTCTGGAGCCCTTCCCGAGAAGCGTCTGACAGTTTTGTTGTAAATTGTCTTAAACATGCTTTTCCCCGTGGCATGTTGAAATGCATCCATTACTGAGTATTATAAACAGGAGGTTTCGAGAGTTGCTTTTCTTTTTTATTTTTGGTCCCCAGGCACACTGAGAACTAAACCACTGGCAGGACCGTGTCATATTTTCTGACCCAGATTGCGGTACTCTAGAGGGGAAAGCAGGGGAAAAGCAGGACCTGGGTGTGAGCTCTGGGCCCGGAGGCGGTTGGTTGACTCGTTTCTCTGACCTCTGCTGGGGGGGCGCGGCTCCGTGATGTTGAGGGCTTAGAGGGCCATGGGTCCCGGGACTCAGGGATCTCACAGGTGCATTAGAGGCCCCCTCATGAGCTATTTTGGTGCTTTGCTTCTCCTAATGGGGAGAAAAGCAGAGGCAGAAGCAAAGATGGCGTGGCCCGTGTTGCAGCCGGGATACCAGCAAGTTCCCCTGCTACTCTGACCTCTGCTGGGGGGGCGCGGCTCCGTGATGTTGAGGGCTTAGAGGGCCATGGGTCCCGGGACTCAGGGATCTCACAGGTGCATTAGAGGCCCCCTCATGAGCTATTTTGGTGCTTTGCTTCTCCTAATGGGGAGAAAAGCAGAGGCAGAAGCAAAGATGGCGTGGCCCGTGTTGCAGCCGGGATACCAGCAAGTTCCCCTGCTTACGGGTTATCCCATGGATCTCATCTCCCCCTTCCCCAGAGACGCCGGGATGAAGGTAGTAAGGTTGTTCCAGAGTGTTTACGCGAGAAAAGTCAGATTTGTCTGAAGCCTAACTCTAATGCTAACCTTCGGCACGAGTTCTTTCCAGCATCGCTCAGAAAGGGGTCCCCTCTCATCCGACCCTCAAGCTTTGGGAAAGGACGGACGTGCCCCTGGAGAAGGTGCCGTAAGCATTCAGGCAGACTCATCTGCACACCCCGGGCGACAGGAACGTCTTATTAGCAGGGCCGCATGCCTGCTGAGTTGCTCGGTTGTGCCCGACTCTGCGACCCCGTAACTGCAGCCCGCCAGGCTCCTCCGTGCATGGGATTCTCCAGGCAAGAAGGCTGGAGTGGCTTGCCATGTCCCACTCCAGGATGTCCATTTCATGCGCCCTGAATGTAGGAAGGTCGGTCCCCACCGCACGCCCCACTCATATACCCCCAGCTCCCCAAATGTAAATATCAGTTGCACATTTCAGACCTAATGACCCCTTTAAAACACACGTGTAACTGTGTCCAAAAAAAAAATACAACAAAATAGAACTTAAAAATATATTCAATTATCCTTCTGTAAAATGCAGCCGCGCCATGCCTTTGACAGCTAAATAAATGGGTTTTATTAAGCCGCCCATTACGGGCTGTGATGATTTCGTATTCCTTTTGTATCACGCCGTCGTCATCGGGGTCTGTGGGGAGTCGGGAGTCCCTTCTCTTCATTTCCCGCATTGATTCTTGCGTGAGAGGGCTACATTGAATAATTAATACACTTCCCATGATGGATGGCTCGCGTGGCCGAGATATTAGGTTATCAATCACGACCCACTTGTTCTAATGTAATCATATTGAAAACGTGTCAGGAGCTGTTTATCCAGGGATGACGAGGGGCAGGCGTCCCGGGATGCCGTCTCCAGCCGCGGCCGGGAGCAGCGGGAGTTGGAGGAGCCCCCTTTGTGCTTAGAAAATCCTACGGATTCCTTCGGCTTCCAGCCGCCACCCTGTTGCTATGTTCCCATGCGTGCATGCTGAGTTGCTTCTGTCGTGCCTGACTCTGCAACCTTCTGGACTGTGGCCCGCCAGGCTCCTGTGTTCGTGGGGATTCTCCAGGCAAGAACACTGGAGTGGGTTGCCATGCCCTCCTCCAGGGGGTCTTCCCAACCCAGGGATTGAACCCCGGTCTCCTACATTAGCAGGTGGATTCTTAACCGCTTGACCTCCAGGGAAGCCCTCTCCATCTTATAATGGCACAAATGCACCATGAAAAAACGAAAACCACCCTCTTTTAACCCTAATCACCCCCTAGAGGCTCCACTTCCTAACACCATCCCACTGCGGGGGATAGAGCTTCCANACTGGAGTGGGTTGCCATGCCCTCCTCCAGGGGGTCTTCCCAACCCAGGGATTGAACCCCGGTCTCCTACATTAGCAGGCGGATTCTTAACCGCTTGACCTCCAGGGAAGCCCTCTCCATCTTATAATGGCACAAATGCACCGTGAAAAAACGAAAACCACCCTCTTTTAACCCTAATCACCCCCTAGAGGCCCCACTTCCTAACACCATCCCACTGCGGGGATAGAGCTTCCACATACAAATTTGGGGAGGGGTGAGTGCTCAACATTCAGAAAACTAAGATCATGGCATCCGGTCCCATCACTTCATGGGAAATAGATGGGGAAACAGTGGGAAGAGTGTCAGATTTTATTTTGGGGCTCCAAAATCACTGCAGATGGTAACTGCAGCCATGAAATTAAAAGACGCTTACTCCTTGGAAGGAAAGTTATGACCAACCTAGATAGCGTATTAAAAAGCAGAGACGTTACTTTGCCAACAAAGTCCGTCTAGTCAAGGCCATGGTTTTTCCTGTGGTCATGTATGGATGTGAGAGTTGGACGGTGAAGAAGGCTGAGCGCTGAACTAAAGGAGATCAGCCCTGGGATTTCTTTGGAAGGAGTGATGCTGAAGCTGAAACTCCAGTACTTTGGCCACCTCATGTGAAGAGTTGACTCATTGGAAAAGACTCTGATGCTGGGAGGGATTGGGGGCAGGAGGAGAAGGGGACGACCGAGGATGAGATGGCTGGATGGCACCACGGACTCGATGGACCTGAGTCTGAGTGAACTCCGGGAGTTGGTGAGGGACAGGGAGGCTGGCGTGCTGCGATTCATGGGGTCGCAGAGAGTCGGACACGACTGAGCGACTGAACTGAACTGAGTGCTAAGTCACCTGTTTCATGACTGACTCTTTGCAACCCCATGGACTGTAGCCCACCAGGCTCCTCTGTCCTGGGATTCTCCAGGCAAGAATCCTGGAGTGGATTTCCAAGCCCTTCTCCAAGGTTTCTCCAAATTGCCTGGCACTGCTGTGTGCACAAGTGGGTTTTTTTCACCTGATTGGTGGTGATCTTCAGTTTGACAGACGACAGAGCTGAGATGACTTGGCCGGTTTTTGGCGTCTGACTCGGACAGGGGCTGCCCCCGTCGTGGAGATGCCTGAGGGTGACTTCGCGTCCCTCAGTTGCACGTGGACTCTGTGGGCAGAGCTGTGGGGTCTAATCGTCCGTTCAGCAGGGTTACCAGGCCCCGCGGCAACCCTGAAGCCGGGTGGGCGTGAGGGGAGATGTCAGGCACCACCCCAGGGATGCCAGGTAGGAGAACAGAAGCAAACCCCAGGCCAGGCTGGACCATGGGGCACCTGGGAGGAGATGTCCACATTTCCTGAAGCAAGGCAGACAGGAGGTGCCACTCCCAGAGACGGAGTCAGCTCAGCTGTGCAGACCAGGGATGGACCTGTCCTGGGATTCACTTCACCCCCAAGACAGGGAGCAGACGCTAGGGCATCCAACCCAGAAAGCAAGTCACTCACACACCCTGCCCACCGCCTGCCCAGTGCCTGAACTTGAAACAATGTGTCCTCCGTTATCTGACCTCCAGCCAACTCTCTCCCCATCACCTGACCTCCGGACGACTCTCCATCACCTGACCTCTGGACAACTCTCCCCATCTCCTGACCTCCGGACGACTCTCCATCACCTGACCTCCGGATGACTCTCCCCATCACCTCACCTCCAGACATCTCTCTCCCGATCACCCGACCTCCAGACGACTCTCCCCCATCAGCTCATCTCCAGATGACTCTCCCCATCACCAGACCTTCAGACGACTCTCCATCACCTGACCTCCAGACAACTCTCTCCCCATCACCTGACCTCCAGATGACTCTCCCCATCTCCTGGCCTCCAGATGACTCTCCCCATCTCCTGACCTCCAGACAGCTCTCTCCCCCATCACCTGACCTCCAGACGACTTTCCTCATCACCTGACCCCCAGACGGCTCTACCCATCACTGGACCTCTGGACAACTCTCCGTCTCCGACCTCTGGATGACTCTCCCCACCTCCTGACCTCCGGATAACTCTCCCCATCACCTCACCTCTGGACGACTCTCTCCATCACCTGACCTCCAGCCACCTCTCCCCTGTCACCTGACCTCCAGCCACCTCTGTCTCCCATCCATGGGCTCTTCCTTCTGTCAATTCTTCAGAGACACTGGCTCAGTGACCGAATGGTCACTACAGGCATCCGAAAGCTGCCTAGAGGCTTGGGGAAGTAAACTGAAAAATCGCCAATACTTTCCACCCTGTGCTTACAGCTGCTATTGACGCTGGGTCAGAGGTCCTGCCTCTCTGTGTTCCGATGTTCACACTATCATACAAACAGGAGTCGGGCGCTACGCACATAAGGTGTGTGTGAAAGTTCCTGGGTGAAATATCGGTAACCTCAGCTATGCAGATGATACCTCTCTAACGTCAGAAAGCAAAGAGGAACTAACGAGCCTTTGATCAGGGTGAAAGGGGAGCGTGAAAAAGCTGTCTTAAAACTCAGCATTAAAAAAACTAAGACCATGGCATCCGGCCCCATCACTCAATGGCAAATACAAGGTGAAAACTGGAAGCAGTGACAGGATTCCTTCTCTTTGGTTCCGAAATCACTTGGGATGCTGACTGCAGCCATGAATAAGAGACACGTTCTCCTTGGAAGGAAAGCTATGACAAACCTAGAGAGCATGTGAAAAAGCAGAGACATCACTTTGCAGACAAAGGTCTGTCTAGTCAAGGCTATGGTTTTTCCAGTGGTCGTGTGTGGATGTGAGAGTTGGACTGTAAAGAAGGCTGAGCGCCGAAGAATTGATGCTTTTGAACTGCGGTGCTGGAGAAGACTCTTGAGAGTCCCTTAGACAGTAAGAGGATCCAACCAGTTCATCCTAAAGGAAATCAGTCCTGAATATTCATTGGGAGGACTGATGCTGAAGATGAAACTCCAATACTTTGGCCATCTGATGGGAAGAACCGACTCACTGGAAAAGACCCTGATGCTGGGAAAGATTGAAGGTCGGAGGAGAAGGGACGACAGAGGATGAGATGGTTGGACGGCATCACCAACTCGATGGACATGAGTTTGAGCAAGCTCCGGCAGTTGGTGATGCACAGGGAGCCCTGGAGGGCTGCGGTCCACGGGGTCGCACAGCGCTGGACACGACTTAGCAACTGACCACATGCAGTATAAATTTACATGCTTGCATCTTCATACAATTATCTATCATGAACTTCTATATCTATGTAATTCCCTACTCCAGTATTCTCTCCTGGAGAATCCCCATGGACAGAGGAGCCCAGCGCACTCCCACCCGTGGGGTGGCAAAGTCGGGCACCACTGACCGACTAAGCACAGCACGTCACCGTAACATGTGTGGACGTGTCGGTCACCCTTCGCCACCCCACGGCCTACAGCCCACCAGGCTCCTCTGTGCAGATTTGAGCTCCTTCAGGATGGACTGCTTGGGTCTCCTTGTGTCCTAGGGCCTCTCAAGAGCCTTCTCCAGCACCGCAGTTCACAAGCATCAATTCTTTGGTGCTCAGCCTTCGTTATGGTCCAGCTCTCACATCCATACACGACCACTGGAAAACCATAGCTTTGACTAGACGGACCTTTGTCGGTAATGATGTCTCTGCTTTTTAATACACTGTCTAGGTTGGTCATAGCTTTTCTTCCAAGGAGCAAGCGTCTTATATTTCTATGAAAGCTCCCTAATGAGGGCTACAACTCAGGCATCCAGTCCTGATAGGATGACTGGTCAAATGCGCGGTGGAAAGACTGATGGACAAATAACAGGAAGATAAAGCACAGGTACTTGCTTGCACACACGTGTGCGCGCTGGTGCCCACGGCAACACCAGGCGTGTCAGAGATTCTGGCTCCGTTGAAACGCTCCTTCCGCCCGCAAGGTCACTTGTGGCAATAATCAGCTGATTAGAAGTGTAATCTATCATGCACGTAATAGCAATTTAGTGCGGGAGTTTAATGCAGCTTGGTTTAATCATTAGCTCCGGCCTGTCAGCCGCGTAACCCACAAGGGACCACGGGTCTGCACGATTTAGCAGGCGACCCCTGACCCCCCAGAGCGGAAGGCATGCCTTCGAGGCAGAATCAGGACACACTGTCGGCCAGACCCACTCACCAACAATTATTAGCCTTTACAGCCAGACTGTCATTTTAGCAAGAAAAGAGGGCACAAAGGGAAAAAAACAGAAAGACAGAAAACCTAGTACCTCTTACATGATGAAGAGCTAACATTCGCTCCAGACCCAGCTTCAGGAGGAAGCGCAGTAAATCGGAGCCTGGTCCCAGGGCGCCCCAGCCGCACACTGTTCTTGTTGACTGACCGCTGGTTGCGGCTTTTCCGCTGATTTCCAGGCATGGGAATGAGACAAACAGGGAAGGAAGGGGTGGAAAAGGCTTCAGGGGGCGCTCGTGGTAAAGAACCCACCTGCCAATGCGGGAGCTGAGACAGAAGAGACACGAGTTCGACCCCTGGGTCGGGAAGACCCCCTGGAGGAGGGCATGGCAACCCACGCCAGTGTTCTTGCCTGGAGAATCCCATGGACAGAGGAGCCCGGCGGGCTGCAGCCACGGGATCACAAAGAACCGTACACGACTGAGCAACTAACACACAGTAACGCTGGGAGGACCACACACAGCCGTCGCCAGGAGCTGAGTTTCGGCTGAACTGTGTCGGCTCCATCTTCTCCGAGCAGTGCCGTAGAGGGTAGCTGTGGTGCTGAAATCTAGGGCGCCACTGCCTTACAAACCCGAACACAAGCCCCGTTAGGAGACCAGTGGTGCCCAGACCCTGCGCAACAGCGGCGTCCGCTCACAGCCTCAGGACGTGTGCACACGCTCCTCCTGCGTCTGGAATCCTTGCTCCTGGTAAGAGCGCTTTCTAAAGGTCGGCTCTGCAGAGGAACTGTCCCTGACCACCCCCCCCCCCCGCCCCGGCCCTGCACTGTAACCCGTCAGCCTGTCTCCACCCCAGGACTTCTCAGTGCGCGAATTGAAGCATACCTGCGTGCCATCTTCCACATTCTCCTCCTGACAACGTGGCCTCGGAGCACGCGCTGCTGAGTTGCTCACTGTGGGGGGTGCCAGCCTGGGGCGGGCGCTGGGGTTTGGGGTTTGGAGGGGGGTGTGCAGGTGAGTGTGGCCACCTTGGGGACCCACGTACGAACTGACGTGGTTTCCGGGCCTGGCAAAGAATCCTAGGAACTGGTTTCTGGGTCCTCTCAGGGCTCGGGCGCCGCTGAGCGGGGCTCCTCGCAAAGCAGACAATAGCCGGCAAGTTGCTTTGTTGCTCTGTTAGCCGCTGAGTCGTGTGCAGCTCCACGGACTGCAGCCCGCCAGGCTCCTCTGTCCACGGGCTTCTCCAGGCAAGGATACTGGAGTGGGTTGCCGTTGCCTTCTCCAGGGCGTCTTCCTGACCCAGGGATCGAAGCCAGGTCTCCCACATTGCAGGCAGATCCTTTACCATTCGAGCCTCCGTGGATTCCCTAACTGGCCTGGACGGGGAGTGTTCCCGAGCTCGTCTACGTAGCCGCTTGGGACAAACGAGTGTCTTGCTGCATTTTGACCCCCGTTTATGGGGTCCCTGTGGGCTGATGGGGGGGACGAGGGGGCAGCTGTGGCCTCCAGGGTCTCAGAGCTCACGTAGTCTTGGCTGGAGCTTTCCCTCGAAATAACACGAGGATGCTGGAAAGGGAGCGGATGGCGTGAAGATGCTGGCGCGGTCCCCGTCTGTCTCCACCTCTGATCGTCCCTGCTGCTCCCTTCTCCCGTCAGATTTTAACTGTAACTGATGCGTGCGTGTTTTGTTTGCGGTCAGGCCTCCTTACCTTACCCTGTTTCTAATTATTTTCGGGCTGATTTTTCACTTCTGTGTCTCCCTGTCTCTGCTGAAATTTCATCTCTTCCCCAAATGGAAGTTTCCGCGGGGCAGGAGGCGCCTCCCTTCCTAGCGTCCCCAGGCCCATTGTCCACTTAGACAAGAATCGCACTGTGCTCTCTGATTATAAAGATGCATTAATGCCCGGTCATAATCCATTAATTATGACGAACGGCTGGTTTCCTGGGTATTAGTGGCGGGGAACTGATATTCATTACCTTTCTCTGGGTCTGTTCATCTTTTCTTTCTACCCTGGACCATAGATTATTGTCTTTAAGGATACTGATCGTGAAATGTTCTTAAAAAAAGCAAAGTCTTCAACAAAGTATAAAATATAGCGGTAATGTATAAAAAGACACTGGGGCTTCCCCGCTGGCTCAGTGGTAAAGAATTCACCTGGCAATGCAGGAGACAAGGAAATGTGAGTTTGATCCCTGGGTCGGGAAGATCCCCTGGAGGAGGGCATGGCAACCCACTCCAGTATTCTTGCCTGGAGAATCCCATGGACAGAGGAGCAAGGCAGGCTATAGTTCATGCGGTCCCAAAGAGTTGGACACAACTGAGTGAGTAAACAGCAACATAAAATAAGCTTCAAGGTATAAAATATGCTATAAGGCAAAAATAAGCTGCAAGGATACATTTATACAACGAAGCTACAAGGATGTGTGTCTGCAGATGTATAATGAGCTACGAATACATACTATACAGCAGCGGCAATATAGCCAGTATTTTATAATAACTGTAAATGGAGTATAACCTTTAAAAATAATCAACCTTTATACTTAACAGACACTAGCTCCTTAGAAGGAAAGCTGTGACAAACTGAGACAGTGTATTAAAAAGCAGAGACATCCCTTTGCCAAGGAAGATTCATCTAGTGAAAGCTATGGTTTTTCCAGTAGTCGTGTACGGATGTGAGAATTGGACCAAAAAGGAGGTTGAGCGCCGAAGAATGGACACTTTCAAACTGTGGTGCTGGAGAAGACTCTTGAGAGTCCCTTGGACTGCAAGGAGAGCAACCCGGTCAATCCTAAGGGAAATAAACCCTGAATGTTCCTTGGAAGGACTGATGCTGAAGCTGAAGCTCCAATCCTTTGGCCACCTGATGGGAAGAGCTGACTCACTGGGAAAGCCCCTGATGCTGGGAAAGACTGAAGGCGGGAGGAGAAGGGGGCGACAGAGGATGAGCTGGCTGGATGGCATCACCGACTCGATGGACAAGAGTTGGAACAACCTCCAGGAGCCACTAGGGGGCCTGGAAGCCTGGCTGTCGTGCTGCGGTCCTTGGGGTCACAAAAAGTAAGACACAACTGACTGAGTGACCAGCAACAGCTCTTCCCACGTGCGACGACCTCAGCATCGCATTTGTGGACTTTTCAAATAAGGTGTGACAGAGATCCATGGTGAGAAACGCACTGACCGTCATGATAGAGTACACACGAGGTGTGATGAAACTGGGGCGAAAGTACCGACGAAATCTAAAGCCTAAAAAGAATCCCTGTTTTGTCCTTTCTGCCTGTGCAACGTTCCACTTCCCTGCACAGCAGGCGTGTGTGACGGTCCACCCAGGGCATTCTATCTTTGGGGAAATTTGAGGAACTATAAAGAACTAAACTGACATGGATACCTTTTTCTTTCTTTTTTTTTTTTGCTCCATGTCACCTGGTTTTTATTATTATTCCTGGACCCCAGATGTGCAGATCAGGAAATAGGTCACTTGTCATGGGTTTTGAGGTTTTGGAACAAAAAAAGTAGATGGTTACAAAGTATTCTCTGCAGTAGAGTAATGAGGAAGCTGTTTCCTAGTTTGAGGGAGATTTCATGTATGCTTCTGCTCGCAGAAGGGAGGCAGGTGACTGCTGGGTGCAAGCCGCTATTTATTCTTATGGCTGCTTTCCCAAAGCAGCAAATGCTGGCAAAGGGAGGGCCGGGGGTCCTCACGGTGGCGACTTTCTGCCAATAGCCAGGACCTCCTGGGTGCAACCCAGGGCAGAGAGAGGACAGTGTGCTGATTTTAAAGCCTTTATTGAATTTGCTGCAATATTGCTTCTGTTCTCTCTTTTATTTTTTCTGACAGCAAGGCTGGCGGGATCTTAGGTCCCTGACCAGGAATCAAACCTGCGCTGTCTGCTTTGGAATAGAGAGTCTCAACCACTGGGCCAGCAGGAAGGCCCCTTGAGGCTCTTGAGGGGAAATCTGAGCTGTGAAGGTCAGGGGTCCTTCAGAGTGGTGTTTCTTCAGGTATTCTCAAGGAGAATCAGATTGTCTGCAGCGGGGCGGGGTGGGGGGTGACTACTGTTGGGGTCCTTTTGTTGGTGGTGAGGTTTATTAAACTTTACTAAAATCAACAAATTCCCAATGGGAACATATGATTTTATGTTTAAACCCATATGTATTGTGCAGTCACTCCTCACGAGCCTCTAGTCTCGGAGCCTGGCAACCACCAGTTTACCTTCGATCCGTGGATCTGCCTGTTCAGGACGTTTCCTGTGAAGAGAATCACACTCTCCGTGGCCTGCGGCGCCTTGCTTCTCTCACTGGGCACGGTTTGTACTTGGGGTCCACCCCCGCCGTAGCCTGTGTCAGAGCCTCGTTCCTTTTCATGGCTGCGTCATATTCCACCAGGGGCGTGCGTTGCAGGAATAAGCCAGTTCTGACTCGTGTTGGAACTGTTTCTTAGACTTCTCTCCGCTGTGTTTGTTATTATGATCACACGTGGTGGCCCGCCTCAGAGAACCCCGCCCCTCTGCCCGACTGTTAAAGGCCCCATCCGTTCAGTTCAGTCGCTCAGTCGTGTCTGACTCTTTGCGACCCCATGGACTGCAGCACACCAGGCCTCCCTGTCCATCACCAACTCCCGGAGCGTGCTCAAACTCATGTCCATCGACTAGGTGATGCCATCCAACACCCACTTATCCATCCATCCACCTACTCACTTATTCACCCATCCACCCATCCATCCACCCACTTATTCACCTATCCACCCATCCATCCACCCACTTATCCATCCATCCACCTACTCACTTATTCACCCATCCACCCATCCATCCACCCACTTATTCACCTATCCACCCATCCATCCACCCACTTATCCATCCATCCACCTACTCACTTATTCACCCATCCACCCATCCATCCACCCACTTATTCACCTATCCACCCATCCATCCACCCACTTATCCATCCATCCACCTACTCACTTATTCACCCATCCACCCATCCATCCACCCACTTATTCACCTATCCACCCATCCATCCACCCACTTATCCATCCATCCACCTACTCACTTATTCACCCATCCACCCATCCATCCACCCACTTATTCACCTATCCACCCATCCATCCACCCACTTATCCATCCATCCACCTACTCACTTATTCACCCATCCACCCATCCATCCACCCACTTATTCACCTATCCACCCATCCATCCACCCACTTATCCATCCATCCACCTACTCACTTATTCACCCATCCACCCATCCATCCACCCACTTATTCACCTATCCACCCATCCATCCACCCACTTATCCATCCATCCACCTACTCACTTATTCACCCATCCACCCATCCATCCACCCACTTATTCACCTATCCACCCATCCATCCACCCACTTATCCATCCATCCACCTACTCACTTATTCACCCATCCACCCATCCATCCACCCACTTATTCACCTATCCACCCATCCATCCACCCACTTATCCATCCATCCACCTACTCACTTATTCACCCATCCACCCATCCATCCACCCACTTATTCACCTATCCACCCATCCATCCACCCACTTATCCATGCATCCACCCACTCACTTATCCACCCATTCATACATGAACTCTGGCCTGTTTCCACCTTGTGGCTATTGTAAATGGCGCTGCAATGAAGGTACATACAAGTTCACGCTCTGTTTTAAAACTCCCTTTCTCACCTTAGCACATAACCAAAACCATGACAATAACAAGAACTCTAAATACGCCAAGAGAGCCTCCCTCACACTCAGGGTAAGTTTGGGTAGTTCTGAGTTCCTCGAGGGAACACTTCCTTTAGGGGCAGAATATACACCAAGACAAAGCCGTTTGGCATTAGAATTGTTCTGAGCTGGAGACAATGGAGAAGCAATTTCGGAAAGACCCCTGGAGGCGTTCCCCTCTCAGAGTAAACTCAGAGGCTTCCGCAGAGCAAAGAGCGCCAAGAACCACCTCTCCCGGGAAGTTTTATGACATTGAAGAGGGTGACTAGTGGATGTGCACAAATAACTGGTTAAAAAGGAACCACGGCCCCAAGTGGAGTTTGTTTTTTTTTTTTTTGCTCAGGGCTGGGGCTTCCCTGCTGGCTTAGGTGGTCAAGAATCCGCCTACCAATGCCGGAGACCCAGGTTCAATCCCTGCATCAGGAAGCTCCCTTGGAGGAAGGCATGGCAACCCACTCAGTGTTCTCGCCTGGAGAATGCCTCAAACGTGGGAGCCTGGTGAGACTGGATTGCAGCTTCAACCTGTCTCGGAA
The DNA here is from genome assembly GCA_006408615.1 of Connochaetes taurinus. NCBI lineage: Eukaryota > Metazoa > Chordata > Mammalia > Artiodactyla > Bovidae > Connochaetes > Connochaetes taurinus. The sequence continues at coordinate 164,811 of SJXO01005006.1, forward strand.
ACCTGATTTCAGAAACAGTGGATCTGAGATTTCCCGACTCACAAAGGGAGGAAATTTGCATGATAAAGAACCCTGCCGTTCTCTCCCTCCCCAAAGAAGGTGTCCCGGCTTAAAAAATAAGCCTCTCTTTTCTTTTGCTATCAGCTCCCCCAGCCCGAGTCTCCTCTGACGAAAACCTCTCCCTTTGTACCGCGATTCAGAGAGCCCGGCTCCTTGCTGCGTGGGATGCCAGAGAATTAAAAAAAGAAAGCAAGACACACCTCCCTCAGTCAGTTTCCCCTATTTGTTTACCTTCCCAAAGTTTCCCACTCTCGGAGGCCTGAAATTCTTTTTTTCTTCTTGTTTTCACAAAACTGATGTCTGTAAAGATGCTAAATGTGCCCGTGTTCCAACACTTGCTTTAAGACACTCATTACTTGGGAAACAGAGAGAGAGAGGGAGAGACTGTGTGAATTCTGTTTTTCTCTTGCTAATCAATCTCTGGGCAATGTAAGGTGCAAGCCCCCTCCCCTCCTAACTACAGAATGGGTGAAGGAGAACGATTTCCTCTGCATTTATAATTTTAGTGAATAGCAAGTCCTTATGTAGTTTTTAAAAAAATGTTATTTTGGGCTATAGCTGATTAACAGTGTTGTGGTATTTTCAAGGTGGACAGTAAAGGGACTTGGCCGGACATATCCAGGTATTGGAGCTTCCGTGCTGGCGGAAAATCTGCTCGAAATGCAGGAGACCTGGGTTCGATCCCTGCATCGGGAAGATCTGGAGGAGGGCATGGCAACCCACTCCAGCATGCTTCCCTGGAGAATCCCAGGGACAGAGGAGCCTGGTGGGCTGCAGTCCGCGGGGTCGCAAGGAGTTGGACGCGGCTGGTACTTTGAGTTTTCCAGTCTGTGTCGGTTCTTACTGAGCGCAGCGGGCAGGACGTGGGTCTCCAGCCCCCACGGTTTCACTGTGGGGGAGGCATGACTCCTGCTTCTGATGCCTGGGTTTTGTTGCTCAGCCAGCCTGCTTGGCTCTGGGGGTAGGCGAACCTGCTTTCTCGAGGGATCCTTAACTGCCAGGAGGGTCCGTTATTTCCCCACGTATAATCCCCTAGTGGGACGAAGTGTCGAATCATCCCTTCTATCCGCATCCGTTTTGCTGGATGTCAGCACTCCGGTTGACATCCTCAGCTCCCCCGCCCCCGGTCGGCAAGGATGCCAAGACCGTGCAGAGCTAACAGCGAAGGGAAAAAAGAAAAGAAAAATGCAAGTGCAGAGCAGGAATGCTAATTGAAACCAGTTGCGTCGGAGGCCAGTTCGCCGACCGGGAAGAGGGCCTCGGGTGGCGCTGGCGCGGGGGCCTCCGGCTGGAGCCGGCAGCTGCGGGCTGTCCGCCCGCTGGACGCTGGACGCTGGACCCGGCTCAGGCCTCGCCCGGGGCCGGGCTCGCCCGGGGGACGCGGCCGCGACCTCTGCGGCCTTCGAGGGACACACAGCTTGGGTGCTCGTGGCAGGAGGTGCAGGGAGAGACGGGGCCGGGTGGCCCAGGAGAAGCCTCCTTAATGACAATCCCTGAAAACCGGGTTTGGTGCTTTGGTTTTTTTTTCCCCCTTCAGAACCATACATCATTGTCAAGCGAGAAGATTAAACTTATTGTTTCTTTCTTGAACCGGCAACTCAAGGTGAGTGGAAATGTCTTGAAATGCAAAGCAGCCCAGGAGACGAAGTGCGGCAGCGATGGAGGCCGACAACACAGGTCTTCTTCCTGGGCGTCTTCTAGGGGCTTCGGCGGCGGCAGAGGCGGCCCCTCGGCGCGGACACGGAGACGCCCCGGCGATGCCCGGCTCAGACGCGTCTGTCGACGTGGGGTGTTTCATTTCAAGGCTGGGAAGGCACGTTCTTTTTGCTCCATCACTCAGACCATTAGTTGTGCAGGGGGTGGGGTGGGGTGGCGGAATGGGGCTGCAGGATAAACGCTGTCATTTATTTAGAATGAAATAGAATAAGGAGGGGGCCTCCCCCTCCGTCCTGACAGGCTCCGGGAGGAGAGCCTACGGCTGCAGGCACAGGAAGAGAACCATCTGGTGGAAAAGCGTTCAGGAAATTCAGCCTCTTGTCTGGCCGAGTTTTCAATATGCAGATGGGGGCCAGGCACCTGGCGTTCCCACGTGGACCCGACGTGTGGGGCGTGCATGCGGCTTAACCTGCTCCCTCGTCCTCCTCTTGCGGGCAATTTGTTCTGGTCAGGCTGCATTTCAATCATTGTGTGTCTGTGTATGAGTGTATACATACACTTGTGTGTGTGTGTGTGTGTGTGTGTGAGAGTCGCTCAGTCGTGTCTGACTCTTCGCAACCCCCTGGACTGTAGCCCACCAGGCTCTCTGTCCACGGGACTCTCGGCAGGAATACTGGAGTGGGCTGCCATTTCCTCCTCCAGCGGAATCTCCCTGACCCAGGGGTCAAACCCGCGTCTCCTGTATTGCAGCCAGACTCTTTAGATATATGTAAATATTATATATAGACATCATATATAAGTATTGGAGAAGGAAATAGCAACCCGCTCCCGTGTTTTTGCCTGGAGAATCCCAGGGACGGGAGAGCCTGATGGGCTGCCGTCTCTGGGGTCGCACAGAGTCAGACACGACTGAAGCGACTGAGCAGCAGCAGCAGCATATATAAGTATTATACATAGACACCTAGATAGATAAATGTAAATATTGTGCATAGACATTATATGTAAGCATTAGACATCATATACCCACACATTTAAATATTGCATCATATAGACAGTAGACATAGTGGAGGAGGAGATGGCACCCCACCCCAGTCTTCCTGCCTGGAGAATCCCATGGGCAGAGGAGCCCGGCGGGCCGCAGTCCATGCGGCGCAGAGAGTCAGATACAACTGAAGTGACTTAGCGTGCATTGTATGTCAACATACATAAGTATTTATATAGGTGTTGTCTATAAACAGTGCATTTAGACATTGTAGACATTTTTAATCAAAATTCTGCAAAGACTATATATAGACATGGTTATAGAAACATACAGAAACAGTAGTAGACATTATATATATTATATACAGGCTACATAGTGTACGCATTATATATACATAAATATAAATAAATATAGATATATACATAGGGCTAGTGTTACTGCCAAGTCGCTCAGTCGTGTCCAGCTCTCTGAGACCCCATGGACTGCAGCCCCCCAGGCTCCCCTGTCCCTGGGATTCTCCAGGCAAGAACACTGGAGTGGGTTGCCATTCCCTTCTCCCGGGGATCTTCCTGACCCAGGGACTGAACTCAGGTTTCCTGTACTGCAATCAGACTCTTTACCATCGGAGCTACCAAGGACAGCCTACTATGTATTATAGACGTGTCTAAATCTTATATATAGACGTTGCATGCAGACATTATACACAGGTATTACATATGGATGTTGTATATAGATAAAAACTGTATATAGACATTGTATTTAGGCATTTTATATAAAATTGCATACAGACTATATATAGACATTGTATACTGCTAAGTCGCTTCAGTCGTGTCCGACTCTGTGCGACCCCGTGACGGCAGCCCACCAGGCTCCCCCTTCCCTGGGATTCTCCAGGCGGGAACGCTGGAGTGGGGCGCCATTGCCTTCTCCAATGCATGAGAGCGAAAGGTGAAAGTGAAGTCGCTCAGTAACTGTGTGCGACTGTCAGCGACCCCATGGACTGCAGCCCGCCAGGCTCCTCCCATGGGATTTTCCAGGCAAGAGTCCTGGAGTGGGGAGCCATTGCCTGCTCCATAGACATTGTGTTGAAGCATATATAAACACTCACTGGTGGAGACGTTCTATACATTACATGTGAACAGTTCATAGTAGAGGCAGACACAGAGACGCGTAGACGCGTGTAAGTGCTATGTATAACATTCTATACATTACATGTGAACAGTTCATAGTAGAGGCAGACACAGAGACGTGTGTAGACGCGTGTAAGTGCTATGTATAACATTCTATACATTACATGTGAACAGTTCATAGTAGAGGCAGACACAGAGACGCGTAGACGCGTGTAAGTGCTATGTATAACATTCTATACATTACATGTGAACAGTTCATAGTAGAGGCAGACACAGAGACGCGTGTAGACGCGTGTAAGTGCTATGTATAACATTCTATACATTACATGTGAACAGTTCATAGTAGAGGCAGACACAGAGACGCGTAGACGCGTGTAAGTGCTATGTATAACATTCTATACATTACATGTGAACAGTTCATAGTAGAGGCAGACACAGAGACGCGTGTAGACGCGTGTAAGTGCTATGTATAACATTCTATACATTACATGTGAACAGTTCATAGTAGAGGCAGACACAGAGACGCGTAGACGCGTGTAAGTGCTATGTATAACATTCTATACATTACATGTGAACAGTTCATAGTAGAGGCAGACACAGAGACGCGTGTAGACGCGTGTAAGTGCTATGTATAACATTCTATACATTACATGTGAACAGTTCATAGTAGAGGCAGACACAGAGACGCGTAGACGCGTGTAAGTGCTATGTATAACATTCTATACATTACATGTGAACAGTTCATAGTAGAGGCAGACACAGAGACGCGTGTAGACGCGTGTAAGTGCTATGTATAACATTCTATACATTACATGTGAACAGTTCATAGTAGAGGCAGACACAGAGACGCGTAGACGCGTGTAAGTGCTATGTATAACATTCTATACATTACATGTGAACAGTTCATAGTAGAGGCAGACACAGAGACGTGTGTAGACGCGTGTAAGTGCTATGTATAACATTCTATACATTACATGTGAACAGTTCATAGTAGAGGCAGACACAGAGACGCGTAGACGCGTGTAAGTGCTATGTATGACGTTCTATACATTACATGTGAACAGTTCATAGTAGAGGCAGACACAGGGACGCGCGTAGACGCGTGTAAGTGCTACGCATGGACATTGCTTGCAGACATGTGTATATAGACATTGCTTGCAGACACGTGTATAGATATAGACATAGCTTGCAGACACGTGTATAGATATAAACATTGCTTGCAGACACGTGTATAGATATTATATGCAGATGGGTTGGGAAGGTCCCCTGGAGGAGGGCATGGCAACCCACTCCAGTATTCTTGCGTGGAGAGTCCCATGGACAGGAGCCTGGTGGGCTACAGTCCATGGGGTCACAAAGAGTCAGACACAACTGAGTGGCAAGCACTCATTATTCGTAGATATCATATATACTTAGATAAACATCGCATATGGGCCTTGTAGGCAGACATTCATATATACTTAGATAAACATTGCATATGGACCTTGGAGGTAGACATTTTATATAAACATTACATACAGGCTATATATAGACACTGTATACGGATGTGTCTAAACATTGTATGTGCACATTATATGTAGATGTCATACACAATTATTTTACATATAGGTACATTGTATGTATGTGTTGTGTATAGATTTTACATAGAAACCCTACGTAGGTGTTACGTACAGACACGTACGTAAGCATCGCATTGCCACTATATGCAGACGCTGTGTGTAGCATGTAGATGTTACAGGCGTTTTACACATGTGTCTCGTGTGTGTACACATGCATGTGTATGTGTCTGTCTGCAGTTCATTCATGTCTGACTCTTTGCTCCACCGTGGATGGCAGCCTTCCAGGCTCCTCTGTCCCTGGAATCCTCTAGGCAGGAGCAGTGGAGTGGGTTGCCATTTCCTCCTCCAGGGGATCTTCCCGGCCCAGAGCTCGAGCCAGGGTCTCCTGGACGAGCAGACAGATTCTTTACTGCTGGGCCACCAGAGAAGACCACAGCGCTCCCTCACACCTCACTGACATCAAACTGGGGTCATACCCTTAAACACCTGCCTGATTCCTGACGGCATTGGAGTTTGAAACCCTTCATTTAGAGAAACACACCTGTTCAACACCCAGGGTCCAGGCACTCAACGGACATTGGTTCAACACTGGCTAAAACATCTTAGAAGGAAGTGCCATCTCTTTGTATTGGGGTGCGCCCATGGGGCTGCCCTGAAATGCATGTGAGCCTCCAGTCTGATGCTTTTCGGGCATTTGTCCAGCCTGTGCCTGAGCCGGGGAGCTAGGGCGGCGGCCCAGATCGGTGTAGACGGCCGCGCAGAATGCAGGCGCTGAGTGACCCATGAGACCCGGGGCCCTGGGCGCTTGTCAATTGCCCTTCAGAAATTTCTTTAAATGGAAAATGCAATTTGGGAGATGTTTGGGGAAAAAAAGAGAAAAAAAGAGGCAGGCAAGTCTGAGGACATCAGCAGATGGAGCTGGGGGCAGGGAAGTGGATGTGGTGGCCGCGATGAGACCCGGAATCCCCGGAGAGCTTCCCCACACTGCCAGCCCCTGTGCGTTCGGTGCCTGACAGATGGACGCGGCGGCGTCGTGGGGCTGTTGCTGAGAGTGCAGCCCGGAGACCACGTGTAACGAGGCGGGGCGGGGGGACAGCGGGTGGCTGACCTGCGCGGTGTCGGGGTGTGGCGGGGGTTGTCACCTGCAGGCAGAAGCCTGCTGAGACCTGGGCTCAGCCCCGACCTGCAGAAGTCGGAGCTGGGCAGGTGCCCTGCTGGCGCGTCCTCGTCACCGCAGGAAGGGATCCGGTGCGTGCGGTCCAGAGAGGCCTTCCGAGGCTTCGGGACGGAGGACGGCAACTGGGCGTTTCACACTGTTAGTGTGGCAGGGATGCTGTCCGGGAAGCCCCAGGCAGGCGGGCCGTGTGGGGGCAGGGGGCGGTCTGTCCAGACGGCAGACAGACAGGAGATGCTGGGAGGAGAGGGAGATGGGACCGTTGACACGTGGTGGCACGCATGCACACACCCACACACACATGTTCTCACAGGCAAAAAGAGGTCCAAGCACATATTCAGACACCCAGAGTCACACACCCACACACACACATTC
>SJXO01005006.1:192179-209036 GCA_006408615.1 Connochaetes taurinus
TTTATGCCTCAAAAAGCAGCAAATGGAACGAGACCAGGCTGCAACGGTGGGCCGGGGGGTAGCCCAGCCTGCTGCGTCTTCGGTTTCCATGGCCCGCATGGGGCCGGGGGGCTGGGTGCACAGAGGGCACAGAGGGTGGGGGCTCACCGTGGCGCTTAAGACTGGCTCCTGTCGGCTTCTCTCCCCAGCATCCGTGGGGCCTTCCGTCCGCAGGGCAGGCACGCATGACACGCGTTTTCATGCCAAGGCCAGAAGCTGGGCCCTGTGCAGTACACCCGTGCTGCAATAATCCCAACTTCTGCCTGATATCTGCAGAGGAGCTGGAGAAAGGCCCCCTTGGAACAATGGGATATTGTCTGCCTGGGGCACACCAGATCCGAGGAATTACCGTGATGGATAACAGGTTTACCTAGAGCCAAGCCCGGCTCCTAGGGCGACGCTCGGTCCTCTTATTAAAGAACATGAGAGGCGGACGGGAAGACAAAACAGTGCACAACAGGAAATTAGCGTGCGGGAAGCGGGGCGGGGAGGGAGAGTCCAGAGCTCCTTGCCGCCGTCGCGTGGAGGACCGGTTTGCGGATGGAAAGGCTGCTACCTGCCGTGGACACTTCCCGCAGACCTCTGCCAGACTCGAATCTCATGCAGATGGTTCATCAGTGCTTTCGAGAAGGAGCAGTTTAATAAATAGAAAGGGGAGGGATCGTAAGTAAAGTAAATGGGGAGGGAGTGAAGCCGTGAAAGTGCGATGTTTCCTAAAAAGGAAGAAGAACCCTATCGCTTGCGGTCATGCTGTAGCTCCCCCGTCCTGCGGAGAAGGCAACTCGGCGGTGTTTGAGTTCCACACTCCACAGGTGCTCACTTCTCAGCATTTTCCTTGGCGGCGTTGTGTGCCAGGCAGGGTCTTAGCTGCCTGAGCTGTGCCATCAGCACTGCGCGTGCACCGTCTTAATCGCCGGAACAGCAGTTGCTCAATCGTTCAGTTGTGTCCGACTCTCTGCGACCCCATGGACTGCAGCACGCCAGGCCTCCCTGTCCATCACCAGCTCCCAGAGTTTACTCAACCTCATGTCCGTGCCACCCAACCATCTCACCCTCTGTGGCCCCCTTCTCCTCCTGCCCTCACTCTTTCCCAGCATCAGGGGCTTTTCCAGTGAGTCAGCGCTTCCCATCAGGTGGACACAGCGTTGGAACTCCGGCTTCAGGGTCAGTCCTTCCAATGAACATGCAGGACTGATTTCCTTTAGGATGGACTGGTTGGATCTCCTTGCTGTCCAAGGAGCTCTCAAGAGTCTTCTCCAGCACCACAGTTCAAAAGCATCAATTCTTCGGCACTCAGCTTTCTTTATAGTCCAACTCTCACATTCATACATGACTGCTGGGAAAACCACATCACCCAGCTTGTTGCCTGAGAAAGAAGGGGTGGGCTGAGTGGGACAGCTCTGTTTACCCAGTCTGTTCATTCCAGATGGCTGTTGGCAGAACAGGACAGATTTAGGAGAGACACCTGGCTGACCCTGTCTCAGCACCTCGGGGCTACAGGTAGGACTTTGTGCCCCTTCGTTGGCACGAGGAGCAAATATCATAAAGGCGTTTTCACTGAGGAAGCTCAACCAGAAACTTTTCAGGGTTTTCCAAGCTCTTGGACGACCCTGTCTAGTGGCTGAGGTGCACATAGGTGAATTTTTCTAGGGAACCGTCCGGGGCTGGCACACCCGTCGAGAGCTAGCATGCCACACCTGGGTCTGTGTCTGACATTGAGGGCTTAAGCCGCCTTCCTGCACCCACATTTGCTGTCCCCTCTCCCGACCCCCGCCGCATCCATCGCTATCACTGCCTCTTCCTGTAACACAACGACGCTTCCCTGGTGGCTCAGTGGTAACGACTCTGCCTGCAATGCAGGGGACCCGGGTTCAATCCCTGGGTTGGGAAGATCCCCTGGAGGAGGGCATGGCAGCCCACTCCAATATCCTTGCCTGGAGAATCCCACGGACACAGGAGCCTGACGGGCTACAGTCCGTGGGGTCATAAAGAGTCAGACACGACTGAGTGACTAACACTTGAAATTTCCTATCTCCTCCTGCAATCCCGTGTTATGCTGGCTTCCACAGGCAAACCTGTCACGTTCACCATTGCTTTGCCTTTTAAAACGACTCCTTTCCTTTTAACTTCTTTCGTTTGCTGCGTCGGGTTGAACCTGCGAGGTGGCCAGGAGCCTCTCACCTCCAGCGTTTTAGCAGCAAAGTTCCGAGGGACCCCGTGCAAGAGGAGGTCTGCGAAAAGTCACCACGGCGACCGTAATTCCTGGATGCTTTTTTTATTTTTATTTTTTTCCTCCTAGGCAGCATTTTTTAATCTTCCCACATGCAAGGGTGTTGGGCTGTCTTTCAGCCTGCCCTCAGCTGCAACGCTTAGCCTTGCCATCCCCGAAGGAGATTCAGAGCGGAGAGGGGGCCATAAGCCAGTTTGCTCTTCGTAGACGCAGAGGAACCCGGCGGGAGGGGAGCCTCCCGCGCCCTGCCCAGGCGTCTCAGACGCGAAGGGCAGGCTGGGGGTGGCCGGGACGGCGGGTAGGCACTTGCGCGTACCAGTCAGCTCGATTTGCCCGCCGTGAACTGAAAGATGCCCAGCGCCAGCTGAAGGGAAATCTAATAACCGTGCCCCGGGGGCCTTGAGGCCAGAGAACTCAATGGGACCAGCTGTTTCTGGCTCCTCTGAGGATGGGAAGGAAAATTAAATTAAATTTCAAAAATAGTTGTGATGCTCACTGGAAAGAGGAGGGTGGAGGTGCATGCCAAGTCAGGGAGCTGAGACAAGAGAGGTCCCAGGTGGGCAGGCGGGGATGGACGCAGGTGAGACCCCCGGCCTCCGCCACAGCCCCTCCTGGGGGGTGTACCCCCGGCTTTGGGGCTGTCAGACCCGTGAGGGGCACCCCACCCCCGGGGGGTGTCTTTTGGCTGGCCATCAAGTTGGGCATCATCACTGTCTATGATTCTTGTAACTTTAAGTTTCTATTATGAAAAGAAAATACAGCTAAGTGTACAAAAAAGGTGTAAGAGTTCTGAAAAAGAAGTCTGTGAACATTCATAGAGTTAAGAGAACAAAGTTATGATTCCCAGCGGGGAGTCTGGGATGGATATGGACATGCTGCTGTATTTAACATGGAGAACCAGCAAGGACCTGCTGGGCAGCACAGGGAACTCTGCTCAATACTCTGTAATAACCTTATGGTCACCAGGGGGAAAGATGGGGGAAGGGATAGTCAGGGAGTCTGGGATGGTCATGGACACACTGCTGTATTTAACATGGAGAACCAGCGAGGGCCTGCTGGACAGCACAGGGAACTCTGCTCAATGCTCTGTAATAACTTTATGGTTCCCGGGGGAAGGATGGGGGAAGGATAGTCAGGGAGTCTGGGATGGTCATGGACACATGGCTGCATTTAACATGGAGAACCAGCAAGGCCCTGCTGGACAGCTCAGGGACCTCTGCTCAGTGTCACGTGGCCGCCTGGCTGGGAGGGGAGTTTGGGGGAGAGTGGATACGTGTATATGCATGGCTGAGTCCCTTTGCTGTCCAACTGAAACTATCCCAGCGTTGTTAATTGGCTATACCCCAATACAAAATAAGTTTAAAAATAACTAGAGAAAGAAGTCTGAAGTTGTCAGACTTCCCTGATGGCTCAGATGGTAAAGAATCTGCCTGCAATGCGGGAGACTGGGGCTCGATCCCTGGGTGGGGAAGATCCCCTGGAGGAGGAAACAGCACCCCACCCCAGTATTCTTGCCTGGAGAATCCCATGGACCGAGGAGCCTGGCGGGCTACAGCCCACGGGGTCGCAAAGAGTTGGACACGACTGAAGCGACAGAGCACACACGCACAGACCTGAGGGGATGAGGCAGGCCTTTCCCGGGAAGTGCAGCCTGGGGCTGTGTTCCAGAGGGGCCTGGGTGCTGAGGAGCCACGCAGCACGATCCACGGAGCCGCCCTCCCAGCGGGCTGGGTGGACTTGCTGTGGAGGGAAGAGATTTAGAGCCCTGAGATGAAGCCAGACCTGGGTGGTGCGGAACACGGGCCTGTTTGCTTTTTCAGCGGTGCAGCTAAATTATAATTATATTTCATCCCGTGTTGCCCAAAGAAGAAGGCTTTTGTAACCAGCCCCCCCTTGGCCTGCCGCTGGCATAAATCTTCCCCGGGGAGGCGGGAGCACCTCGAGATGTGAGGGGAGGCCTGCGGATCTGGGGGGGAGTGCGGGGCGCAGGGGCGGTGGTGAGCCCGGCCAGGGCCACGGGAGGGCCGGCTCCGTGTTCGCGACGGCGTGGACGCTGGACGGAGCCAAGAGCCTGTGCCCCCGCGCCCGCCAGGCCGCTAACGAGCGCCGTGCATGCGTACCCTCATTGTTTTTCTTTCATTTGTCTCCGCAGCGAGCGAGAGCGAAAAGGACCCCTTAAAACCGACGGGATCGGTGCCAAGGAAGTGAACGGGGGCCACCCTGAGTCCACACGGGGAAGCAGGGGCTCCGAATGGTTTTGTGCAGGAAGAGCGTCAAGAACGGGGACGGGCCGCCGCCGGGTCACGGGAAGGGATGAACAGGGCTCGGGCTGCGTGGCCGGCCCCGGCGGTCCGGCCCCGGGCAGGCAGGCGCCTCAGCGCCCTCCTGTCTGGGCCGGGAAACCACCGGAAGGGCTGGGCTCCCCGAGGGTGCATACTTGTGCCCTGTGTGTTCTGAAAAGTCACCCCAGCCCCCCCTGCAGAAGGCGGGCCTCAGTCTCACGGTCTGCTCCCAGGAACTGTGCTCTCGGACACCCAGCTAGGAACATCCCAGCCCGGATTTTGCGGCGGCTCATTCTTTCCAGGGTCAGCGGTCAGCTCAGTGGTTTCCACCCCAATACCCGCCTCCTACGAGAGGCTGCCCAGGCTGTCTGCGGAGACGTGGGAGATTCCGGGAGCTGCATTTCAGGACAGGCTGGGGGAACACGATGGGGTGGACGAGGAGGGCCCAACACGTCTACGCGATTATTTAAAGAATGATTAAAAAAAAAAACAACGCTGGCTTGGTTAAGGCAAAGGGCAGTGTTGAAACACATCGCAATATTAACCCCCACACAGGCAGCCTGGTCTGACCCCCCTTGCCCTTGAAACTCACGCAACGGGAAAAGAGCACCCAGGTTTGTGATGCTGGATCAGATCTAACATGAACGCCCAGTCCGAAGTCCAGCAAGTCCACTCTTGGAATGCCCTAGGCTGGTTCATCTCCCAGAGTCAGATGCCCAGACTGCCAAGCGCTTGACGGATCACGTCCGTCATGTGGAAACGAAAACCCGAAACAGTCAACGGTGTGGAATGAGGCGCAGAGAAACCTCCCCGGCAGATGCCGTGATGCTTGCAGATCTGTGTTAGAGACTCGCCCAACACGGCCAGCAGGCACTGGCAGAGCGTGTATTCCAAAGAGGTGGGGGTATAGTGTGGGTCACCTAGGGGGAACGTTAAAATGTTCTTTACAGCTCTCTGTGTGTTTTTTAATTAATTTTTATTGGAGTACAGCTGCTTTACAATGTTGTGTTAGGGCTCTGGGCTTCCCAGCTGGTAATAGCGGTTAAGAAGCTCCCTGCCAGGGCAGGAGACAGAAGACACAGGTTCGATCCCTGGGTGGGGAGGATGCCCTGGAGAAGGAAAGGGCAACACGCTCCAGTCCTCTTGCCTGGAGAATCCCACGGACAGTGGAGCCTGGCGGGCTACAGCCCATGCGGTCGCAGAGAGTTGGACAAAAGTGTAGCGACATCACTTAAAAATACCACAACGGAAGAGGGGGCGGAATATCCCACAAAGTTCTCTTAGTAGTAGAAAGATGTTTTCTGAGTGATAAGAGATTTATTTTTTACCCCCGTTTTTCTGAAACAGGATACTGAATTCTGCAGTAGCTTCTTTTAGCTGGGATAATGTGAAAACGTTACATGTGGGCAAGATCTGAAGGTTACTATTGACAATTTAAGATTGTTGCCAAGATAATTATTTTGAGTGAAGCGAGAAATGAGGAAAATAAAGGTGAAGATGAGGTCAAAGAAGGTACGTTGAATTTCTTATGAATCCTGGTGTTGTGGATGCTAGGCAGTTAACGTCTAGCTTTGTACCCACACTACCATTCTGCAGAATAGAGGCTCGGCCCTGGGATTCACATGAATTTCGGGCACTCGGGACAGATGTGAGCACTCCCTCGTTTTGAGGACCAGGCTTCTCTCCGGCCCCACCGAATACTTTTTGCCTCACCGGGCACTTGAGGAGGCAGTTTTGCAGCCAAGAGATTCTCACCAAGTGTAAAAACATCTTTTTATTTTGTTTTTAAACACTTTTTAAACTTTGGACGGTTTGTAAAGGCTTATTGCGTTTGTTACAACGTTGCTTCTGTTATGTGTGGCTGTTGTTGTTGTTTTTGGCTGGCAGGCATGTGGGATCTTAGCTCTTTCATCAGGACTGAGCCCGCCCTCCCTGCATTGGAAGGCGCAGTCTTAACCACTGGGCTGCCAGGGAGGTCCCTCAACGCGTCTTTTTAAACCTGAGATTTGAGCTCTTTTGAGTCCGTGCTGTTCTCTCTGGTCTGTCTTCGGTACTTTCATCAGAATGGAAGCCACTTCCCCTTTACATCCTCAGGGGTCGTCTTGTAAACGGGCACGTGCGATTTCAGACGGAGAGAAATGGAAGTTTACACGGCAGTGCTGTCGCCCAGGCGTGCCGACTCTTTGCAACGCTGTGAACTGTAGCTCACCAGGCTCCTCTGTCCGTGGGAGTCTCCAGGCAGGAATACTGGAGGGGGTTGCCATTTCCTCTTCCGGGGGCTCTTCCTGACCCAGGGATCGGACCTGGGTGTCTTATGTCTGCTGCGTTGGCAGGCAAGTTCTTTGCCCCTAGCGCCGCCTGGGAAGTCAGAGAATATGTAAAGCTTTGATGAAGAGCCTGTGGCCACCCCTGCCAAGTCCCACCTCACTGAAGCTGGTCCCCATGTGCCCTTTGTCCTGTAGAACTGCTGTCAGCACCCACCTGGGACATAAAGGCTCTCTCGCTGCTGATGGTGGTGCTCAGCTCAGAACCAATAGCCTTGGGGTGGGGGCGGGGTCAGGGCGGAGGCATCGGGGGTACACACTGAACACAAGGTGGGTAGGGGTCCGAGAGCCTCAGGCTCCTCAGACTGAGGCCCAGCCCGACCTCTAAGATGTAAGCCTTCTTCCACACACACACCCAAGACGGGTATTTCTAACATTTTCTTTCCTTTTTAATATTTATTGAATGAAAGAGCCTTTAAATCCTATAGTGCTTTGCAATTTTCAAAACTTCACACAGAGGATTTCATATAATCCCGTGCTCAGTTGTTCAGTTGTGTCCGACTCTCTGCGACCCCATGAACCACAGCACGCCAGGCCTCCCTGTCCATCACCAACACCCGGAGTCCACCCAAACCCATGCCCATTGAGTCGGTGATGCCATCCAGCCATCTCATCCTCTGTTGTCCGCTTCTCCTCCCGCCTTCAATCTTTCCCAGCATCAGGGTCTTTTCCAATGAGTCAGCTCTTCACAACCAGTGGCCAAAGTATTGGAGATTCAGCATCAGTCCTTCCAGTGAATATTCAGGACTGATTTCCTTTAGGATGCACAGGTTCAATTTTTCCATCCCAAACTCCTTAATGATCCCTCCACCTCCCCCATCCTTCCCTGTACCCACAGGAAACATGAGTTCGTTGTAAATACGCTAGTTCCTGTAAGTTTTTAGACTCCACAGGCGCGTGATATCACAGGAGTAAATACGCTAGTTCCTGTTAGTTTTTAGACTCCACAGGCGCGTGATATCACACGATATTTGTCTTGTTTTGGCTGATGTACTTCACTTAGTATGAAAATCCCTAGGTCCATCCAAGTTGTTGCAAAAGGCAAATACCATTCTTTTTCATGGCTGTGTAATATTCCATTCTATCATATGTACCACATCATCTGTCAGTGGACACAAAGTTTGCTTCCATGGGGAGGGTGGGGTTTGAGGGTTAGTTTCTGGAACCTGGATGGTGAGATAGTTGCCAACATCCAGGTGGCAGGCGCTGGTTCTTGGGCCAGCATCACACGGTGCTGCTTATTTTAGAAGGGGCCCTGGTGAGCTCTGGCCTGCTGCTTCGTCCATTCACTCCCAGCCCCACCATGACTTGGGATGTTGAAAACACTGTTACCACTGCCTGCTTCGATCCTAAAGAGTGCAGGTATTACTTGTCTACAGAGAGAGACTCTTTGAGGTCACATCCATGGCCCCCAACGAGGTGTGTACTCCGATCTGAGAGGGTTAGCCTTTTGCTTGCTGTAACGGAGGGCTAAGCAGAAACATTCCTTGTTAGCCCCATTCCAACGTCGGGAAATTTATTTATTTTTTCCCTTGTACCAGAGAACTCAGGCTCCTCTGTGGGATAAAGCGAAAAATTTGCTAACAAACTGCTTCTCCCTCGTTCAGAGGCCCCGAGAATTCCGAACACGCTCTGGAAAATCAAACCGCTGTGACCCGACCAGCGTTTCGACGGGTTAAGACTAAATGAAACAGACAACATGTGGGTCCAATTTACTCTGCGACGCACGTGTTTAAAGCGTTTTGGCAAAACCTCTCTTGCTCTTTCCTCGTCTTCGCTCCCTTCACCCCAAAGATTAGAGAGATGGTGGGAGACTGTTTTGATAAAACAGCGGAGGCTGACGTCTGCTCCAGGCGTGCAAACGAGAGACTGAGGTCTGCTCCAGGCGTGCAAACAAATGAAACGGGGTGGGCGGCCTCGCCCTCAGCCACGGGGGAGAAGACGCCACCGCCCCCTTCAATCCTTAAATGTTTTGATGTGGTTTGGAAGATTTGTCTCTGGGTATGGCGGAGACACCAAGTGGGGAGAGCTACCAAGGCTGGCTGGAGCTTGCTGAGAAATGCTTGCACGTAGCCCCAGGGTGCTATCCAGGGCGGGGGCCGGGGCGCAGACTTGGGCAGAACCTGAGCTGAGCCTGCATCTCTGAGCTTTTGTAGCTGCTTGGATATACACCCCCTGAACCCCGACTGGTCAGCAGGGCTGGGCATCCATCTGTTACCTCCGTCCTCTGATTCAAGCCTCTGGTCCTCTGATTCAAGCCTCTGGGGAGCTTGAGATATGTGGGCAGCACTCGTCTTACCCGCAAGGAGACAGCTCGGGGTTGGTGGGGGTGGGGGACGGGAGATCCTAAAGAGTGCAGGTATTACTTGTCTACAGAGAGAGACTCTTTGAGGTCACATCCATGGCCCCCAACGAGGTGTGTACTCCGATCTGAGAGGGTTAGCCTTTTGCTTGCTGTAACGGAGGGCTAAGCAGAAACATTCCTTGTTAGCCCCATTCCAACGTCGGGAAATTTATTTATTTTTTCCCTTGTACCAGAGAACTCAGGCTCCTCTGTGGGATAAAGCGAAAAATTTGCTAACAAACTGCTTCTCCCTCGTTCAGAGGCCCCGAGAATTCCGAACACGCTCTGGAAAATCAAACCGCTGTGACCCGACCAGCGTTTCGACGGGTTAAGACTAAATGAAACAGACAACATGTGGGTCCAATTTACTCTGCGACGCACGTGTTTAAAGCGTTTTGGCAAAACCTCTCTTGCTCTTTCCTCGTCTTCGCTCCCTTCACCCCAAAGATTAGAGAGATGGTGGGAGACTGTTTTGATAAAACAGCGGAGGCTGACGTCTGCTCCAGGCGTGCAAACGAGAGACTGAGGTCTGCTCCAGGCGTGCAAACAAATGAAACGGGGTGGGCGGCCTCGCCCTCAGCCACGGGGGAGAAGACGCCACCGCCCCCTTCAATCCTTAAATGTTTTGATGTGGTTTGGAAGATTTGTCTCTGGGTATGGCGGAGACACCAAGTGGGGAGAGCTACCAAGGCTGGCTGGAGCTTGCTGAGAAATGCTTGCACGTAGCCCCAGGGTGCTATCCAGGGCGGGGGCCGGGGCGCAGACTTGGGCAGAACCTGAGCTGAGCCTGCATCTCTGAGCTTTTGTAGCTGCTTGGATATACACCCCCTGAACCCCGACTGGTCAGCAGGGCTGGGCATCCATCTGTTACCTCCGTCCTCTGATTCAAGCCTCTGGTCCTCTGATTCAAGCCTCTGGGGAGCTTGAGATATGTGGGCAGCACTCGTCTTACCCGCAAGGAGACAGCTCGGGGTTGGTGGGGGTGGGGGACGGGCGACCTCTGCCTTGTCAATGGAAATGAAAGTGCTAGCTGCTCAGTCGCACGCGACTCTTTGTGACCCCGTGGGCTGTAGCCTGCCAGGCTCCTCCATTTGTGGGGTTCTCCAGGCAAGATCACTGCAGTGGGTTGCCATGCCCTCCTTCAGGGGATCTTCCCGACCCAGGAATCAAACCCAGGTCTCCTGCACTGGCAGGTGACTTCTTTACGGTCTGAGCCACCAGGTAAAGGTAAGGTAAAGTCGCTCAGTCGTGTCTGACTCTTTGCGACCCCATGGGCTGTAGCCTACCAGGTCCTCTGTCCATGGGATTTTCCAGGCAATAGTACTGGAGTGGATTGCCATTTCCTTCTCCAGGGGATCTTCCCGACCCAGGGATCGAACCCAGGACTCCCACATTGTAGACAGACGCTTAACCGTCTGAGCCACCACTAAGTTGCCAGGGAAGCCCATTAAAACGTCTTGTGAAATGCTCAACTGGCAACCCAGATCCCAGGGAGGCAGGCGTGATCTCAGGTCTTGGATGAGTTTAGGGAACATCGATTCCGTAGCTCCTCATTCGTAGGTTTCTGTTTTTTTGTTTCTGGGAAGACTGGCTGGGGGAGTGGGGGATGGTAGAGGGGAGGCCGGTGTCACGGCAGCCTAATGAACAGAAGGTGAGAACTAAGAAGCAAGACTTGCCACCAATTATGTAAACATGTCATCTTTGTTTTGTCAATAAGCATTCCGGGCTGGCGTCTCTTCCTTGCAGAGAGCGTCCCCGCTTCCCACAGGAAGCGAGCGGGGAGACGGGGCTGTCTGTCGGGAAGAGACGCCATCAGATGCCCGGCACGCAGAGGGCGGGTGAGCGGGGGGTCTCTCTNTGAAGCTCCAGTCCTTTGGCCGCCTGATGCGAACTGACTCACTGGGAAAGACCCTGATGCTGGGAAAGACTGAAGGCGGGAGGAGAGGGGGTCGGCAGAGGACGGGATGGTTGGAGGGCATCACCAACTCGAGGGACACGAATGTTAGCAGACTTCGGTGGACAGTGGAGCACACAGGAGTCTAGTGGGCTACAGTCCTGGGGGTCACAAAGAGTTGGACCTGACTGAACAACAGCAAGAAAACTCCATCTGACAGAAGTCCACAGCGAGGAAAGTGATGGATAACCACGGAGGGAAACGACTTTGCCCTAAAACTTGTGAAACAGACCAGCATTAGTTGCTCACCGTGTCCGACTCTCTGCGGCCCCACGGACTGCAGCCCAACAGGCTCCTCTGTCCATGGGATTCTCCAGGCGGGAATACTGGAGCGGGGCGCCACGCCCTCCTCCAGGGGATCTTCCCCGCCCACGGATCGAACCCAGGAGAATTGCAGACAAGGACGGATGTAAAAAACCTACCTTCATGATGATTTTTAAGACAGTGCTGTAGAGGTATCAATTACATACCGTGAAATTCCCTTTTTTTTTCTTTTGAAGAGACAATTTCAGGCTTTTTAGGCTTCCCATGGGGTTGCAAGGAGTCGGACACGACTGAGCAACTAACCTGACTGACTGACTGAGGCTTCCCTTGTGGTGCTAAGTGGTAAAAACTGCCTGCCAGTGCAGGAGACGTAAGAGATGAGGCTTTGATCCCTGGGTCTGGAAGATTCCCCTGGAGGAGGAAATGAAACGCCACTCCAGCGTTCTTGCCTGGAGAATCTCGTAACAAAGGAGCCGGGCAGGCTACAGTCCATGCGGTCGCAAAGAGTCAGACAGGACTTGAGCGACTCAGCGCACACACAGACTACGTTAGCAACCATCACTGCAATCTAATCCCGGAATCTTTCCATGACCCCCTCTAAAACAGAACCGCATGCCTACCTGTGGTCATTTCTCTGACCTTCACCCCAGCCCCCCACCTCCTAGGCCACGTCGCGTCTACTTTCTGTGTCTGTAGATTTCCCTGTTCTGGACAACGCGTATAAACGGAGTCATGGAATAACATGTGGCCTTTTCTGGCTGGCTTCTTTCACTAGGCACCCTGATTTTGAGGTTTATTCAACTTGTAGGCTGCGTCAGTGTTTCAAACACACAGACTACGTTAGCAACCATCACTGCAATCTAATCCCGGAATCTTTCCATGACCCCCTCTAAAACAGAACCACATGCCTACCTGTGGTCATTTCTCTGACCTTCACCCCAGCCCCCCACCCCCTAGGCCACGTCGCGTCTACTTTCTGTGTCTGTAGATTTCCCTGTTCTGGACAACGCGTATAAACGGAGTCACGGAATAACATGTGGCCTTTTCTGGCTGGCTTCTTTCACTAGGCACCCTGATTTTGAGGTTTATTCAACTTGTAGGCTGCGTCAGTGTTTCACTGCATTGTAGCTGGTTTTCATTCCATCGGGCTCCGTTTGGTTCATCCATTCACCTGTAGATGGTAACGCTCAAAATCCTTCAAGCTAGGCTCCAATGATACGTGAGCTGAGAACTTCCAGATGTTCAAGCTGGCTTTAGAAAAGGCAGAGGAACCAGAGATCAAATTGGCAACATCCACTGGATCATCGAAAAAGCAAGAGCGTTCCAGAAAAACATCTACTTCTGTTTCCTTGACTACACTAAAGCCTTTGACCATGTGGGTCACAGCAAAGCGTGGAAAATTCTTTAAGAGATAGGAATACCAGACCACCTTACTTGCCTCCTGAGAAATCTGTATGCAGGTCAAGAAGCAACAGTGAGAACTGGACATGGAACAACAGTCTGGTTCCAAATCAAGAAAGGAATACGTCAAGGCTGTATATTGTCACCCTGCTTATTAGACTCATGCGCAGAGTACATCATGAGAAACGCTGGGCTGGATGAAGCACAAGCTGGAATCAAGATTGCCGGGAGAAATATCAATAACCTCGGATATGCAGATGACACCACCCTTATGGCAGAAAGTGAAGAACTAAAGAGCCTCTTGATGAGAGTGAAAGAGGAGAGTGAAACAGTTGGCCTAAAGCTCAACATTCAGAAAACGAAGATCACGGCCTCCGGTCCCAGGACTGAGGCAGATAGACGGGGAAAGCGGCCGATGTAGTGATGCGCGGCGTGGCACCGTCCCCAGGGCCGAGAAGAGTCAGGCAGGGCTGAAGCGGCCGGCACTTTCACCCTCAGCCCGACAGAAGAGGAGCGGGCAAGACGCACCCCAGGCCCGCCTGAAGCGTCCCGCGCGGCGCTGCTGCTGTAACCTTCACGGCAGGAGCCGACGACTCCACTTGGTGGCAGTCCGTTTCACCACCGACGCGGAAATCATTTTGTGGATTTTTTTAAAAACTTGTTTTTGGCTGCTGCCCTTAATCCCCTTGCCACGGTTTAGAGGACTGAACTGCCGGTCTGGAGGCTCTGCACTTGGGCCCTGTGCGGTCGGCCCCTCGCGCGCCCCGCGCGCACCTGAGGCCCGGGGTGCCCTGGAGTAACCGCCGCGCCTGTGCCGCCTAAGAGGGCAGAGCGTTGGTCTCCTGCTGCCGGAGCCGGGCCAGGTCAGTAAATTGATGCTGCTGCTCCGACTTGTGTCCAGGTTTATTTTGTGCGTACACAGAGGTTTCTCCGGGTGGATCAGCTGATTCGTCGCCCGGACACATTTCAACCACGCCGTACGTATTTCCTCAGGCAAAGAAAATAGATGGTTCTGAAGAGGAAATACCTACCCTGCTTATAATGACAGGGAATGGAAGGAGGATTTTCTCCAGTTTAAAAATTCCATGACAAAACACATTTAAACTTTTAGATGATTTAAAAATAGGTTGTCCTATGCATTGTTACAAATGAGGACATGCAGAATTTCCGGATGATGATAAAGAAATTTTGGGAGAAACCTCAGCTTAAAAAAAAAAAGTCTAATAATCTAACCATAATCTATACATACAAACAATTTTTCTTACAGGTCTATCCATTCATCCATTCATCAATCATCCAACAGTCCATCATCCATCCATCCATCATCCATCCATCCATCAATGCATCAGTCATCAATCAATCCATCAATCCACTTATCTATCCATCCATCCACCCATCCATCCATGTAGTCACCAGAGATGCAAGAACAGCACCACAGGTGTACTAGAAGTTGGTGAAAACTTGTAAAGGGGACCTAGCGATGAGCGCAAAGTTAAGAAATTCTGCATTGGATCATCGATGCCTCAAGACAGAACTATTAAGAACCCAGAGAATCCAAACTCTCAGTCTTTGTGTTTCTAATTTTTCAGTCTTTATTTTTTAAAAATTTCTATTGCAGTATTGTTGATAGATGGGCTTCCCTGGTGGTTCCGATGGTAAAGAATCCACCTGTGATGCAAGAGACCCAAGTTCCATCCCTCAGTCAGAAAGATCCCCTGGAGGAGGGCATAGCAACCCACTCCAGTGTTCTTGCCTGGAGAATCCCATGGACAGAGGAGCCTGGTAGGCTACACTCCATGGGGTCGCAAAGAGTCGGACACGCCTGAGTGTCTAACACACAGTTGATAGATAATGAAATGGGGGCTCAGGGATGTCACAAGTCCTAAAGCCATCCCTGTGGGTTGTTGAACACTGAAGCTTGACCACTGTGTCATTTCACTTCCCTAGATAACAAGGAAGGAATAGTGTTTGGGGGGACTTCCCAGGTGGTGCAGCCATAGAGAATCCTCCTGCCAGGGCAGGTGCATAAGACCTGTGGGTGGGGAAGATCCCCTGGAGAAAGAAATGGCAACCCACTCCAGTATTCTTGCTGGGGAAATCCCACGGACAGAGGAGGCAGTCCATGGGGTCACAGAAACTCAGACATGACTGAGCACACCATTTCAATTCCAACAGCATTTCTGGAGTTATTTTTCTACCCTAAGGACATAGAAATGAGGTCCCATTCTTGACCTCTTGTGGTGGTGAATTTTATGTGTTGCCTTGTCTGAGCCACAGTACGCAGATGTTAGCTCAGCCTTCATCCTAGATGCTGCTGCGAGGCTATTCCTTAGATGGGACAAGCGTTGAAATCAGTTGACTTTGAATGAAGCAGATTGCTCTCCATGCCATGGGTGCGCCTCACCTAACCAGCTGAAGGTAATACGAGGAACAAACAAAGCCCAGCCTCCCAACTGGAAGAGAGTTTCGCCTCCATGTGGCCCCTGAACTTGAGCTGCAGCATCAGCTCCTCCTGGGTCTCCAGGCTACTGGTCTACCTCATGCTGCTGGAGAAGACTCTTGAGAGTCCCTTGGACAGCAAGGAAATCAAACCAATCAACCCTAAAGGAAATCAGTCCTGAATATTCATTGGAAGGACTGATGCTGAAGCTGAAGCTCCAATTCTCTGGGCACTTGATGTGAAGAACTGACTGATTGGAAAAGACCCTGATGCTGGGAAAGATTGAAGGCAGGAGAAGGGGACGACAGGATGAGATGGTTGGATGGCATCACCGACTCAATGGACATGGGTTTGGGTGGACTCCGGGAGCTGGTGATGGACAAGGAGGCCCAGAGTGCTGCAGTCCACGGGGTCACAAAGAGTGGGACATGACTGAGCGACTGAACAACAATCTCAAGTCTCTCTTTCTATATACGCACCCACAGGCATCCTATCGCTTCTGTTTTTCTGGAGAACCGTGATGGATACAACCCCTTGCTACACCGATCAGCAAAGCTGCCTTCTACTTGGGAAATTTCGAAAAAGCATCCCTCTAATATCAAGAGTGGAAACACCCCACCTGAACTGTCAAGACCCTGATCTCAAGCTTGAATCCCCTACGTGCCCTGCTGGCATCCAGAGCTAGAGTCCAGAAATCCTGCTCCGAAGTTACCGGGTGCCCTGCCCTGAGCGAAACAGTCTATGCCCACACATCCCGACTTCAAATAGACTGCACTCCGGGGACTCCGTCACCACAGATGCAGTGGGGGGCATGCACGCTGGGGGCTGTGTCAGGACCGCCCTGAGTCCGTGAAAGGTGCCAGAGGTGCTGTTGGTGTTGCTCACACACACCTGGTATTGTCTGTACCTCGTGACTCAACTCTGATGGGCTACTTCAGCCACGGTCTCCGAGCCCAGGCCAGGTCCGGTTCGCCGACCCACCTGTTCTTCTCTGCTCGCCCCGGGAC
This sequence comes from Connochaetes taurinus, assembly GCA_006408615.1. Classification (NCBI taxonomy): domain Eukaryota; kingdom Metazoa; phylum Chordata; class Mammalia; order Artiodactyla; family Bovidae; genus Connochaetes; species Connochaetes taurinus. The sequence goes on from SJXO01005006.1 coordinate 208,465, forward strand.
TGCCTTTCGTCAAGTGGCTTCCATGACCCCAGCGTGCAGAGCCGCTCAGACCGTGAACTCTGGGCGGCCCTGAGACTTGGAGCCTTCATCCTTCCACTTAGAACTCCCAGGAGAGTCTGGAGTCCCCGGAATCGTGTGTATGGCACCCGGGTGTCAGGACATGAAAGAGATGTTTGGGCCGAAATGAGGATACTTTGGCAAAAGAGTTTCCTCTCTTGAGCCCAGGTCGATGCTCTGCTGAGCACAAAACAGTCCACTTTGTTGGGAAAAGGCAGAAGGGGTTGAAGGGCAGGGACGTGTTCGTCTCTCCTACCTACGATGCCTCAGGAAAAGCAGGGCGCAAGGCCCCGGCTCGGGAAAAGAATCGGCCCAATCCTGGCCACCTCCCCGATAACCTTGTTAGCGGCCACACGGACCGGCTGTCGCCTAGGGCCAGGAGCTACGTGTCTCATTCATAAACATGAGGCTTCCCCCTGCCCCTGCTTTTCGCAGCGCCTGTTTGTCAGCCCCCCGGACCCTGCACGCCTGTTCCCACCTCTATTGTTCCCACACACCCCCCACCCCCGCCGCCC
>SJXO01005006.1:209256-240865 GCA_006408615.1 Connochaetes taurinus
CTTATGAATCTGACGCTCCACTGTCACTTCTCGTTACGGGAACTAAACGTATGAGGATTGATGGGGCTTTCTACCTAATGCTGTTATCCGAACTGGGTTTGTTGATTTAATGAACAAAACGTCACATCGCATCTCCCTTGTCTTGACGTCTGAACCCTGTGGCAGCTGCCGGTGGCAGATTTGCTGAAACGGGGTGTGTGTGCGTGCTGGATCCACTAATTTAATTTGCATGCTATCCAAAAATAAAAACAGAAGCATACACCTCCTGCGGCCGGACACATTATTGAAATTTGTTTTTCTTTTTCTTAAATCAAACTATCCCAGGAGCGACCCTGGGACCAGGGCACCCCCGTTTCTGACTCAGGGCCCAGGAGTTCATAGAGATGCCCGCTAAAAACTCCCGTTGGATGAGCGCCCTGAGATCCGGTGACCTGATCGCCCTGGGAAAGTACGGATGGGGCTTGAAGGCGCGCCAGGCGTCCTTACTTCTCACACCCTGCCAAAAAACCTGAGGGGCAAGGCCCCCGGTAGCTGGACTCCGGGATGCACTCTGCAGAAGGAACAAGTTGTCACTGGCCAATCCGTCCGGTCTGAAGCCACCCTGTCGTTGCAAAGGGGCGCACAAGCTGGCCAGCGTGCGTCTGAGCCCTGCCTCTCTAGGAGGAAGGACAGGGTCAGTGGTCACCCCGGGAATGGACAGACCTCCTTGCGGCCGGGGTCCTGGGAAGCAGAGATGGATGCACGCTGAGCCCCACCCCCTGGGGCTTCCCCCCGCAGGGACACTCCCGCTGGGGCGCCCGGCTCGGGTGGCATGGCCGCGTCCCCCCAGCTCAGAGCCGAGACTGGAGCGGCAAACAGCGTCTGAGGGTGAGCTCCGTGTCGGCGCGGGCTTGCGGGCGCGCGTGCTTGGAAGGCCCAGTTGTGAGAGTGTCTGGCAATTAAAAATAATTGGGAAGCAGGTTTCTCTCAGCCCTTCCAAGAATGCCAGCTAGCATATAATGATGTTTCATTAGATATGCTGAAAGCTGTGAGCGCCGTATGGCAGGGGCAATTAAAGAGGATCATAAGAGGGATGAGGGGAAAAAAAAGAGAGAGAGAGAGAGAAACATTAAAAATACCCCGGCTAAGACGAGCCATGCATTTAATGGCCACTTCATTAACTAATTGATTTCTTATTAGTTACGGGAGAAGCCCCGGTTAGCGCCTTCCGCACACGTAATTAGCGGCATTTACACAATTAAGCCACTTGCTCATTCCGTGGCTAAACATTCTTGGAACCGACCACAGCAGCCTTGCTCTGGGCCATCCAGCTCGCTCTGTTTTATTTTTCTTGCTAATATTGGCTTAACCTTCAAATCAAAAATTCTCTGCCCACCACCCCCCCACCTCGCCCCACACCCGACCCCTCGGCTTCGCCGTTTTTAATCATGATACTAAATGCACAGAAATCTGCTTCATCAGAGAGGCTGATGTGGGCTGGGTCCCTCTCGCTGCCCCGGACCCTCAAATTCTTGCATGGATCTCGTGAGGTTGATACCTTCCCTGATGGAATCATTGTCGGGTGGTTTCATTTGCCTCTTATTCCCACCCGCCCCATAGCCGTGCTAAGTCACTTGAGTCGTGTCCAGCTCTCTGCAACCCCATGAACTGTAGCCCTCCAGGCTGCTTTGTCCGTGGGATTCTCCAGGCAAGAGTACTGGAGTGGGTTGCCATGAGCTCCTCCAGGGGATCTTCCAAACCCAGGGATGGAACCCCAGTCTCCTGCATTGGCGGGGAGATTCTTCATTGTCTGAGCCCCCAGGGAGGCCTCAGCAGAGCACAGAGACCATTCCCCCACCGTCATGGAGACCAGACGTCAGATCAAGGCCATGGCAGGCCCATGCTCCTCCCTCAGGCTCCAGGAGATGGTCCTTCCAGACTCACCGTGGCTTTAACATATTCGCCACCCCCTCCCCCTCCCGCCACTGCTGCTCTGGGTGCAATTCACATTTCTGCCTGGCATGGATTTGTATCTCGGGGGTGCCCTCTTGAAGCTCCAGCGTCGCTGTGAGAAGAACCTTCCGTGGAAAGCTGACACCCTCAGCGTGGACGCAGAATAAACACCCGTGGAACTGAGCTGCGATCCTGGGGCTAGGCACGGCCAGCTGAGCTCAGTCAACTAAAGCTGAGCGAACCAGAGTACCTGGGCTTCCCTGGGGGCTCAGTCAGTAAGGGATCTGCCCGCAGTGTGGGAGACCCAGGTTTGATCCCTGGGTCAGGAAGATCCCCTGGAGAAGGGAACAGCAACCCACCCCAGTATTCTTGCCTGCAGAATCCCATGGATGGAGGAGCCTGGCGGGCTACAGTCCGTGTGGGCTGCAAAGAGTCGGACACGACTGAGTGACTAATACTTCCACTTTGTTTCAAACAAGAGTGAAAGATCATTGCTTTACGTCTCTGAGTATGGGAACTGTAGGTTACTAGTCTAGGCGTTCCTGTGGTATGCGCTTGCCTGGACACAAAACCATGGAAACCCGACCCCAGTCCCACGGAGCCTGAAATCAGCAGGAGTCTGAAATCAGCAGGAGTCTGAAGATATGACAGCAGTGAGTAATACGAAGCTAACGTTCGGCCACTTCTGACCCGTGGAATGGGGGAGCTGGGCCACGAAGAGCGCTGAGCGCTGAAGGACTGATGCTTTTCAACCTCGGTGCCGGAGAAGACTCTTGAGACTCCCTTGGACTGCAAGGAAATCAAACCAATCCATCCTAAAGGAAATCAGTCCTGAATAGTCATCGGAAGGACTGATGCTGAAGCTAAGAGAAGACTCTTGAGAGCCCCTTGGGCTGCAAGGAGATCCAACCAATCCATCCTAAAGGAGATCAGTCCTGAATATTCATCGGAAGAACTGATGCTGAAGCTAAAACTCCAATACCCTGGCCCCCTGATGCGAAAACCTGACTCATTGGAAAAGACCCTGATGCTGGGAAAGACTGAGGGCAGGAGGAGAAGGGGGCGACAGAGGATGAGATGGTTGGGTGGCATCACTGACTCAGCAGACATGAGTTTGAGCCAGCTCTGGGAGATAGTGAAGGACAGGGAAGCCTAGCGTGCTGCAGTCCATGGGGTTGCAAAGAGTGGGACACGACTGAGCGACTGAACAATAACCTATAGAAGGGGCTTCCCAGTTGGCGCGAGTGGTACAAAACCCACCTGGCAATGCAGGAAACATAAGAGACGAGGGTTCAGTCGCTGGTTCGGGAAGATCCCCAAGAGGAGGGCATGACAATCCACTCCAACATTCTTGCCTGGAGAATCCCATGGACAGAGGGCCCTGGCAGGCTAGAGTCCACACGGCCGCACAGAGTCACACACGACTGAGGGGCTTAGCACACACACGTGCAATCTAGGAAATTACCGATTCATATTCATCCAAGCTAAAACTCTTTTTGAAGAAATAGACCCACTGAAAACACACAAAATATCTCTGCCATCCCCTTCACACACACCGTTGTAAAGCTGTTTTTACCAGGTGAAAAGAGTGACAGTATGTTATTAATTTAGCTCTAGGAAACTGGAATTTATTTATTTAAACTTCACCCTTAAATGTTTTAAGAGATTTTCAGCCATGCCCTGTGGCATGCATGAGCCTGCGCTCCCCACACTGCAAGCCTGGAGTCTCAGCCACTGGAGAGTCAAGGGAGTCCCAAGACTGTGGAATTTAAAACTTGAAGCAACTTCCAAATTATTTAGTCCACCTGGCCTTTACATGCAAAGAAATACCCACAGGGAGAATGGGGCTTTCCTGGTGGCTCAGTGGTTTAAGAACCCATCTGTCAATGCAGGAGACCCAAGAGATGAGGGTTCGATCCCTGGCTGGGGAAGATCCCTTGGAGAGGAAATGGCAACCCACCCCAGTATTCTTGCCTGGAGAATCCCATGGATAGAGAAGCCTGGTGAGGGCTACAGTCCATGGGGTCACAAAGAGTCAGACACGACGGAAGCGGTTAGCATGTATACATGGATGTCAGGAAAACAGACATTAGCAAAGGCAGAAGAGAAACCCAGACACGCAATACAAACTCTACCATAAATCTCAGCCAAAACACTGAACAGACTTAGGGCTACGCAGAAGCGATAAAACAGAACTTTATGAAGTGACTCATTGCACTTTGCCGAGATTCACTATCATAAAAATTTCACTTGTTTTATTAAAAAAGAATAATGCCAGTCTTAATCATCGAATAGCGGGTGTTTCAGAATATTGTAAAAATAGGCTTACTTTCAATGTGTAGAATATTAAACACTTCCAAAGTTTTAATGAATAGTGTTTGGGTAGTGAATCTGATCATTTGATAGACAACTACAATTAATCCCATATTTTTAGACGTTAAAAAAAAATTGCTTCTAAAGTACAGAAAGTCTGGCTTTCTTAACTAATTTCCACTTCTCCCCTGAAGTCTTCACACTGTTAATTTATTCCGACGCTTTTCTTAATCGCCACCACCAAGATAAATTCCAGCCCAAATTCTGAATTTATGAGATCCTAATGGATGAGGTTTTATTGAAGAGACATCTTGTTCCTGATATAATTTTAATGTCACCATCATCAATTATCTTGGTCGTCTCACAGTCCAAACGTTGCAAAGTGTAATTTATTTCTACCAAACAATACAAAGCGAACCACACACGCAGACAGAGGGTACATCATGAGTGGGGCAGAGAGGAGAGCATCCTAGCACTGAAGCTGAAGCTCCAGGACTGTGGCCACCCGACTGGTAGAGCCGACTCACTGGCGAAGCCCCAGATGCCGGGAAAGACTGAAGGTGGGAGGAGAAGGGGACGACAGAGGAGGAGATGGTTGGATGGCATCGCCGACTCGGTGGACATGAGTTTGAGCAAGCTCCGGGAGTTGGTGACGGACAGGGAAGCCTGGCGGGCTGCAGTCCACGGGGGCGCCAAGAATCGGACACGACTGAGCGACCGAACAGTGAAGCCTCCGGGTGGAGGCAGTGGCCCACCGTTTGGAGGACCACCTCTACTCATAAAGAGAATTAGAGAAGGCGGCTGTGCCTCCTGATTCCGCCTCCTGGGGCTAAACCCCCAGAGGGCTCGCTGGTTGCTCAGCCTTGAGGATGGGAGTGGGGTTTCCGGACGATGGCCTCAGGCTGTCCCTGCAGTGGCCGTCCTCTCCAACCACAGAGGGAGACGACACCTACCCTGTTAAGGGTCTCCTTCCTGTCTTCGCGGTATCATCGGTTTCCTCGCTTATGAACCACTTTCCGCTGCTTGTTTCAGAAGCGGATTACTCCAGAGGGTGCGGAAAGGGGTGTGGGAGGGGGTGCGGGAGGGGGTGCAGGGGAGTGTAAAGCAATCTGTGGCTGCTGTTCAGCTGCTCAGCTGTGTCTGGCTCTTGGCGACCCCATGGACCACAGCCCGCCAGGCTTCTCAGTCTGTGCGATTCTCCAAGCTAGAATACTGGAGTGGAAACACACGTTACCGCATATAAAAACAGGTTGTCGTTTAGTCAGTAAATCATGCCTGACTCTTTGGGACCCCGAGGACCATAGCCCCCCAGGCTCCTGCACCCAGGGAATTTTCCAGGCAAGAATACTGGAGTGGGTTGCCATTGCCTCCTCCAGGGGATCTTCCCAACCCAGGGACTGAACCCACATCTCCTTCATGCAGGCAGATTCTTTACCACCGAGTCACCAGGGAAGCCTCACTCTGCCTTACTCAGAGGACAATGTCTACAAAAGACTCATGTGAACATTTTTTTTTTTAACCTTTAGTGGTTTTCCCCAATCTGCAAGGGAAGGTACAGAATTTAACTTTCTGACTCAACCTTTCTGAACGCCTCCAGCCTTTCTTTCTCTGCTCCGTGGAACTGGATCAAAAGCACCCTTTAACGATTTGGCCGCGTGGCAGAGTTCTCTTGAAAAGAACACGTTTCAGATCGAATAAATAAACCATCGCGGGCCATGCCTTTCATTCTCTTGCTTTAGTTTGACAAAGCTTCTCTAAACAGGTGCCTTCAAGCATTTCTCCGGGCGTTTCCTCTCTACAACAGGTTGTGTGTGTACAGATGAGGGTGAAAGGAGACAGGATCGCGCGCGCGCGCGCGCGCGCGTGTGTGTGTGTGTGTGTGTGTGTGTGTGCAATCGGTCGTGTCTGACTCTGTGCAACCCCATGGACTCTAGCCCACCAGGCTCCCCTGTCCATGGGATTCTCCAGGCCAGAATACTGGAGTGGGTTGCCATTTCCTTCTCCAGGGACTCTTCCCAACCCAGGGATCGAACCTGCGTCTCCTGCCTTGGCAGGCAGATTCTTTACCACGGAGCCACCAAAGCAAGTATGGTTTAGTCACTGAGTCGTGTCTGAGTCTCTGCGACCCCATGGACTGTAGCCCGCCAGGCTCCTCTGTCTACAGGATTCTCCAGGCCAGAATACTGGAGTGGGTTGCCATTTCCCGCACCAGGGCAATCTTCCTGACCTAGGCATCAGTATGCAGAGCAAGGATATGCCAATAAAAATTAATTTAGAAAACAAAGTGTCCTTCCTTCTTCTTTATAAAGCTTCATGGTGCCCCGACCCCAAGCCCAAGGAGCACAGCGTATGAGAAGTTACCGTCAGAAATGGCAAAGACCCCAAGCAGGAGAATGACAAGGACTGAAACCACGCTTTCAGAAAAACAGCAGCAGAGACGCAGCCAGAGGAACGCAGAAGGAGAAAGGATTGGGACTGGAGCAGACGGGGCGCCTTCCGACGGACAAGTCAGAGGGTGGCGGGGTCAGGGGCAACCGAGGGCGGAGTCCGCCTCTGCACACCGGGCGGATAGATGCCCCTTTAACTCGCCGTGCACTTCGTCTCCCGGGGACGCTGGTCCACGCCGATGTCAAAGCATCAGCAGAGACCTCACCGTCCTCACTGGGCAGACAGCTCTACGAGATGGCGCTTCCAGCCAGAGAGACCAGGGCTCCCCCGCCCCGCTCGCCACTTGGACACACTCATTCGTGCTGTCTGGTGAAGCAGAGGGGTGCAAAAGTATTTATTCCAGTGGAAACAGCTGACAGCTGACAGATTCTTCAAAGCTCGTATTTGACTCGTGTGTGTATGCGTGGTTTTTTCCCCCTCTACAAGTGCTCAAAGTTAGTATGAAAAAAAAAATGTTTTAATAGAACATAAAAATGAGTGTCAGAGATTTCATACTCGAGGAGCTGGGGGAAGCTCTCTCTCTCTCTTCATTTTTCTCCCCCTCAGCGCGTGAGATGTTTAATAAAAGATTTCTTCTCTTGAGACCCTGTAGATATCTCTTCACGGGTCTCCGTGGCTGGGGAATTCTGACTTTCTCACGGGCGTTTGGGGTAACGGCAGCAGCGATCTGGGTGTTCACGGCCGTGCCGGGTTGCCACGGATGCTTGGAACGGGGATGCCTGCGATACCTGAGCACACCTGTGGGTCCTGGGGACGTGAAGGAGAATTATGCATGTTCCCCGACGGGAGCAGGGATCTCGGTGTCTTTCAGGGTCCGCTGCTAACAAGCTGCCTTCATTGATGACCTGTTGCGTCCCAGCCGGGATGACTGACACCCTGGTGGGTACCACCGTGGAGCGAGACGTGTCTGTCACTTCCTTGACAGCCCCAGAGCGTCTCTGATATCCTGACATATCGCACTCCCCTCGGAGACCCAGGGGGCTCCCTTTGGTCTCAACAGGAGGCAAATCGCGGGAGGAACCTGTTGCCCCAAGTGCAGCCACGATGCTCTGGGTCTCATGGCGTCGGCACGGCGGCGGCATCAGAAGGATGACTGGCTTCTTGTTGCTGTTGTTCCGTTGCTCGGTCGTGTCTGACTCTGCGACCCCGTGGACTGCAGCACACCAGGCCTCCCTGTCCATCACCCACTCCTGGAGCTTGCTCAAACTCAGTCCATCGCGTCAGTGATGCCATCCAGCCATCTCGTCCTCTGTCGTGCCCTTCTCCTGCCACCTGCAGTCTTTCCCAGCATCAGAGTCTTTTCAAATGAGTCAGTTCTTCACATCAAGTGCCAGAGGATTGGAGCTTCAGCTTCAGCATCAGTCCTTCCAATGAATATTCAGGACTGATTTCCTTTAGGATGGACTGGTTGGATCTCCTTGCAGTCCAAGGCACTCTCAAGAGTCTTCTCCAGGACCACAGTTCAGAGGCATCAATTCTTCAGCGCTCAGCCTTCTTTATGGTCCAACTCTCACATCTGTACATGACTACTGGAGAAAAACCACAGCTGTGCCTGGTGCCTAGGCAGAGAAAAGCAAAAGTGTTAGTCCCTCAGTCGTGTCTGACTCTTTGTGACCCCATGGTCTGTCCCTGGGACTCTCCAGGCAAGAGTAGTGGACTGGGTGGCTATGCCCTCCTCCAGGGGATCTTCCCAACCCAGGGATGGAACCCAGGTCTCCTGCATTGCAGGCGGATTCTTTACCATCTGAGCCACAAGGAATGCCTGCTCAGAATACTCAACAATAACGTTCCAGAATCAACAGCCCAGCATCGAAACCAAAGCCAGTGTGTGGGCTTGGGGAGAGCCCCTGGAGGCGGGCGGGTGGTCAGGAAGGGTGTGCGGGGATCCAGACGGATGGAAGAGGTTTCCCAGCCTCACTGCGGGTTGTCGTGGAAACCAGGGATAACAGCACCCAAGAGCGTGGTGAGCCCGGTCCAACCAGATCCCTTTCGAAGCGGCTGTTAAACCCCGTCCATCTCCCTCGCAGCACCCTTCAGATTTCTGGCTCACTGCTCTGCATTCACAGCCCTCCACCTCCGCGTCAGCTGTGGGACCTTGGACGTTGTGTCAGTTTGTTAGGGCCGTCATGACAAAGTGCCGTAGCCTGGGTGACCCGAACAACATACGTTTATTTCTCACGGTCCTTTGAGTTTGGATGTGTAAGACCAAGGGGTGGGTGAGAAACACGGATATTACGCAAGAAGCCTCGGCAATAATCCTTTCTGTTTTTTTTTTGGATGTGGATCATTTTTAGAGTCTTTATTAAATGTGCTATAACATTGCCTCTTCTTTTGGGCAGGAGGCAAGTTGGATCTTAGCTCCCGGACCAGAGATTGAACACTCACTCCCTGCATTGGAAGGTGAAATCTTAACCACTGGACCGCCTTGGAAGTCCCTCAGCGATAATCCCAGGCGTAACGGGCCCTGATTGCCTTCTCTTCCCTGTGAGGAGGGGGTGGGAGGGGTCTGGAAGGGGGACGGTTTCCCTGACGACCTCTGAGCAGCCAGCCCCCTGACGCCCATGATGGACCCTTGAGATGGGTCTCATCTCCAATGCACGTCTGGACAAAACTGAGTCTCCCAATGGGAGATGTCACTCCCAAAGCTGTGGAACCAGAGTGGGTGGAGCTGGGCTTTGGTCCAAGCCCATCCCCCCAACATCAGCACTGAGGGGTGCTGGCAACACGGCGGCCTTGGCCAAATGGAAGATGACAATGCCTGGGGCTCCTTGTGGGAAGGGCTGTGAGGTTGAGTGGAGGTCACCAGGATGGGCTGGCCTGGTGCCGGCAATCCTAGACTTCTTCTTCTTGGGCTCCAAAATCAGTGTGGATGGTGACTGCAGCCACGAAGTGGAAAGATGCTTCCTCCTTGGAAGGAAAGCTATGACCAACCTAGGCAACACTTTAAAAAGCAGAGACATTATTTTGCCAACAAAGGTCCATCTAGTCAACTATGGTTTTTCCTGTGGTCATGTATGGGTGTGAGAGTTGGACTATAAAGAAGGCTGAGTGCCAAAGAATGGATGCTTTGAACTAAGGTGTTGGAGAAGACTCTTGAGAGTGCCTTGGACTGCAAGGAGATCCAACCAGTCCATCGTAAAGGAAATCAGTCCTGAATATTCACTGGAAGGACTGATGTTGAAGCTGAGAGGTCCAATCCTTTGGCCACCGGATGCAAAGAACTGGCTCATTGGAAAAGACCCCGATGCTGGGAAAGATTGCAGGTGGGAGGAGAAGGGGAGGACAGAGGATGAGATGGTTGGATGGCATCACTGGCTCAATGGACATGAGTTTGAGCAAGCTCCGGGAGGTACTGAAGGACGGGGAGGCCTGGCGCACTGCGGTCCACGGAGTCACAGAGTTGGACACGACTGAGCAACTGAACAAACACAAGAAATGGCTTTGTATTCACATATGCCCCCACGCCAGCCCCTGGAGGGATGTGAGATTGCCAGCTGTCCTCGTGGCATCTGGAGGCCGTGTTCCCGAGAGTACGTCCCCATGTTCAGCCAGCTCTCCCAGGACCTGATGCGAAGCGTGCCTGGAGACACACATGGCTTGGGCTGTGCCTCTTGGTCCCCTAGAGAAGGTGTGGAGCCTCCCACAGGCAGATGGAGCGCGTCGGGCCCTGTTGAGCGCAGACAGTGGCCGAAGGAGCTGGAGATGCATGCTCATCGCGAGTGATGGGGCCCAGCCTGGGGTCAGTGCTGACCAAGGGCCCCTCAGGGAGAGAGTGGGGGTCTGGGGACCAGGGGGATGGAAGGCTGAGGTTCAAGGCCAAGACAAGAGCACGGAGAAGCATATGTGAGCAGGTACTCACCCCACCCAGAGAGGTTCTGAACTTGAGAGAGGTGTCAGGGGTCAGCATTCAGCTGTGCAGTCAGATAGAAGAGTCGGCTCTGTCCTCGTCGAGGTTCAAATGATGCAGAGCGTTCCAGCAGCTTTTGTGAATGGAGGTGGCAGGAGGTGTGACCCATGGTCAAGTTCTACAGCACTGGGGGTGGAGGGAGAGAAAGACAGAGAAGTAACCGATACAGAAGTGGACAGATAGAGAGACACATAGACAGATGTACAGAGAGACAGACGGGTGAGAGAGACAAGAGATGGAGATGATAGATGATGGGTGGAGAGGTGACAGAGAGTGTGGGCAATGCACAGAGAGAGAGGGAGACCAGAGGCATGGACACTAGACAGAGGACGGTGGGGAGAGGACGGACAGACAGATGATGGACAGAGAGACAGAGATGCTAGACAGATGATGGACGGGGAGATGACAGAGAGTGTAGGGGATGGACGCAGAGAGAGAGACACTAGACAGAGGACGGTGGGGAGATGACGGACAGGACAGATGATGGACAGAGAGACCGAGATTCTAGACAGATGATGGATGGGGAGATGACGGACAGTGTAGGTGATGGACGCAGAGAGAGAGAGAGAGAGACAGAGGATGGTGGGGAGATGACGGACAGGACAGATGATGGACAGAGAGAGAGAGAGAGAGAGATTCTAGACAGATGGGGGATGTGGAGATGACAGAGAGTGTAGGTGATGGACGCAGAGAGAGAGAGAGGGAAAGAGAGACAGACAGAGACAGAAGGAGAGACAGGCACAGAGACACAGAGAGAAAAGGAGAGAAGGAGAGAGACAGAGAGACGGCGGGGAGGTGGGCCTGACCGCTGAGGAGCGGTGGGAGGGGGCCCTGCAGACAGCTCACCCTGCGGGTCGAGGCACCGATGGCTGGCGCCTGCTGACTCAGAGCTCGCTGTCTGCACATCCGGGAAGGCCAGTATCAGTCTCTGTATCAGTGACCTTTGAAAACCGGCCTTTAGTTTTCAGGCTGGTCTTGCTGCCTCTGGAGGCAGATTTCCGGATCCCGCGCGGGGAGGCTGTCTGAGGATTTGCCGTCTTTGGTGATCGAGGGGGCCGCTGACTCGAAGCCTCCATAGTGTCCACGGAAAGCGGACCGGGAGGAAGCCTTTCCTCCGGTGACAAACCTCCTCTCAGCACCAGGGGCCCCCGCAGACCTCCTGGGGGTCGTTCCGTCCACACTCGGGGACACCGGCTGTCAGAGCCGCCGCCAGCCATGAGCCCTAACCCATTCGGGGTCCTCCCCGCGGGTCCAAAGTCCTGGACAGGGTGACGGGGGCGAGAGGGCTGGAAGACACGCCAGAGGGGAGACTCGAGAAAGGAAGAGAGGGCGCCCGGTCGGCTTCCGAGACGACGAGGAAGATGAAGCTGCACACACTCGACGCCAGTGGGGACCGATGACAAAGACAGAAGCCAGCTCTCGGCACAGCCTGCCGTGCGCTAATTACCACATCAGCATTCTTTTCTCTTGGCTGAGAAAATGTGAAAACGTGTTTCCCTTTGGCCCCAAGACCGCCTCCAGCCGCGCTGCTGAGCGGCTGCAGCGCACTGCCGGTCAGACGCTCCGGGGCCATCTCTCCTGCTCACAGGGGCCCCTACCTGGGCAACCCCCGGCCCCGCCAGGGGGTGCTCAGCCGGAGTCCCCCGTGAGCCCCAGGCCCCCCTGAGAGCTTTCCGAGTCTCCGTCCCTCCTTCTCGCCCCCGCGGGCCCTTCCTGCTCCCTCTAGCTGCCCACCCTGTCTTGCTCGGAGGGTCTGCAGAATGCCAGGTGGGGAGGACTCTGAGACTGCGGGTCGGGGAGAGGGTCATACTTCTGTGATGACAGGGTCACATCTCTATGCCTTCCGTGGCTGGTGCTTGGGGTAAAGAACCCGCCTGCCACTCTGGAGACGGAGGAGATGCACGTTCAAGCCCTGGGCGGAGACGTTGCCCTGGAGGAGGGCAGGGCAACCCGCCCCAGCGTTCTTGCCTGGAGAATCTGAGGGGCAGAGGAGCCTGGCGGGGCTTGAGTCTGTGGGGTCTCAGAGAGTCAGACACAACTGATTGACTCAGCACGCGTGCAGACCTTCTTCAGGTGGGATGGGAAGGTGGGAGTCGCATCCCTGAGCCCCACCCCCGGTCCGTGGGTTTGCACGCAAGCCTGCACCACCGGAAGGCAGGCACCTGGAGCCTCGGGCCCCTCACCGCCACCCAGGACCTTGTCTCCTTCCCTCAGCTCTTCCTGAGTACAAGGACCTGCCCTCGGGGCCTCTAATTGGGGAGGGCGGCCGATCTGCAGGGGTGGACAGTGTCTCTTCCGATTTCTCTTCTCCTTCCCATCGGGACGTGACCCTCTTTCAGAATGCTGATTCTTGGATTTTGCAGACGACTGTGTCCCAGATACAATTTTCTCTGACATTAGGAATATATTGAGAAGCAAATACTGGCTTTTTTTTAAAAGTGTACTTTACAAGATCCCTGCCTTTAAGAGAAACCATCACCTCTTCTTTTCATACTGTTCATGGGGTTCAAACCACTCAATCCTGAAGGAAATCAACCTGAACATTCATTGGAAGGGCAGATGCTGAAGGTGAAGCTCCAATACTTTGGTCACCGGATGTGAAGAGCTGACTCGTCTGAAAAGCCCCTGATGCTGGGAAAGATTGAGGGCGGGAGGAGAAGGGGACGACAGAGGGTGAGATGGTTGGATGGCATCACCGACTCGATGGACGTGAGTGTGAGCAAGCTCTGGGAGTTGGAGAGGACAGGGAGGCCTGGTGCGCTGCAGTCTGTGGGATCGCAAAGAGTCGGACGTGATTGAGCGAGTAAACAACAACAATATGTAACTTTGTTCTGTACTTTCCAAGTCTCCTATAAATGCGTCCTCATACTTTCATAATTTAAAAAATAAAAAAAGAAGGAAAAAACGCAAATTTATGGTTACCAGGGGGGTAACAGAGTGAGCGCTAAATTAGAAGATTGGGATTAACACATACACAGCACTCTATATAAACCAGATAAACAAGGACCCACTGTACGGCACACAGAATCTTACACAGTACTCTGCGATGACCTACGTGGGAAAAGAACCCAAAAAAGAGTGTGTATGTGTTTACGTGTAAACGAATCACCTTGCTGTAACCTGAAGCACTGGAAATCAACACAACATTGGAAACCAACTGTGTTCCAATAAATAGTCTTAAACGGATCAATCTGTGGGAATTAGTAAAAAATGCGCTTAAGGGGAGGAAAGTCATTCAAGGCTTCAATATATGTGCAGATGCAATTATTTTGTGCATGCGTGCTCAGTAGCTTCAGTCGTGTCTGACTCTGCCACCCCATGGACTGTAGCCCGCCAGGCTCCTCTGTCCATGGGATTCTCCAGGCAAGAACACTGGAGTGGGTTGCCATTTCCTCCTTCAGGGGATCTTCCAGACCCAGGAGTCAAACTGCGGTCTCCTGCATGGCAGACAGCTTCTTTACCATCTGAGCCACTTGGGAATCCCATTCTAATTTTCAGACATCATTTATACGACGGAAGACTGTCTAAAAAGAATTCTCTCTCTCTCTCTCCTTTTTTTCCGTGTCTCCCCACAGTGCTTTATGGAATAACTCATTTTCCTTAGGAGATATTGCGAATATTCATTTTATCGGACGAGTATCCTAAAAGCCTTGCATATCCAAGGTTCTGCCTGCATGGAGTGAAAGATGGAAAGAAACAGGCTCCAGGAAGCGTGTGCAATATTTTAAGTGTGTGCTCGTCGCTCAGTGGTGTCTGACTCTTTGCGACCCCATGGACTGCAGCCTGCGGGGCTCCCCTGTCCGTGGGCTTCTTCTCCAGGCAACAACACTGGAGTGGGTTGCCCGTTTCCTTAGCTGTGGCCAGATGTGTAACCATCTGTGGAACCGATTCAATGTACCAAATTTGGCAGAGTCGGTCTGTGCTCACAGGGTGTTAACTGGGTCACCTGCAAAGATGCTGAGATGCAGCTGCGAATACGGGGGTGTGGATTCTTAGCTTCTTTTTCTCTGCACCACACCCCCCACCGCAACCACCGTGGGTCGCTGACCTCTAATCAGGCAGCCGCCCCCCTCATCCCACCCTTTGGCAGCCGCTAAGGACCTGATTATCTATAAATTTATGGGGAGCTGCAGGAACTGGCCTTCCGCTCCCGATAATGTTTTCTGACACATTTCAGGAGCCGCGGCTGATGTGCGAGGCATTATGTACGAGGGGCCCGGCGACGGCCCACCGGAGACCTCTGGCTACCGACAGGCTCGCCAGGAAAGCGGTTGCCGTGGCAACGTGCCCCACAGCTGTAGTCAGTCGAGGAAAAATAGTTTTATGATTATCTCAATGAAGTTTTTTTCTTTTTTTTTTTTTAATTCACTGGAATCTTTTTGTTTGCGATCTTCATCATGTGAGTGTTTCCTCTCTAAACGGAATATACGTCCGAGATGTAATTTCTATAGAGTCGCCGAGTGTCCTCTGTCCATGGGATTCTCGAGGCAAGGATGCTGGCGTGGGTGGCCATGCCCTCCTCCAGGGCATCTTCCCGACCCAGGGCTCGAACCCGCCTCACCTGTGGATTCTTTACACAGATGTCGTTTCTACTGAGAGATTAAATACTGAAGCCCCGTCTGGAAAGATCCTCTTGTGGACGATGGAGCCAGGATTGGGGGGCAGGAGGGCTGGAGCGTCTTTAAGGAGGGGATGGGGAAGATTTAAAGGGAGGGTGGGTGGTTGCCCTAAATGCCTCAGACCTCCTCCCTCCTGTGTCCTGGCCCGCATGGACCAGTACCTGTCTACCCTCGGGGTCTTCCACGGTCTCCCCTCTCCCTGCCTGCCCACCATGCCCTGGAAATAGGACAAAGACCCGTCAGGGTTTGAGAGAGGGAACCTGAGCTGGCCCGTCGGCATCATTCACTGCCTCTCTTTCCTGAAGAGTTTGCTCGCTGGGGAGAAAGGGAAAAAAAAAAAAAACTGTCTGCCATGAGTATGGAATTCATTAGAGACGCCGATCACCTGTGACAGGACCAGCAGAGACAGGTAATTTTGAGCCTTGGTGTTTTTTTTTTCCCCCTTTTTCTCCCCCCTCCCAACTCCTCTCCCTAAGGTCCTGACTGTGCCTCCCCGTTTGTACCAAACTGGAGGTATCTTTGAAAAGGGTCAAGCTTCCACAAACTGTTGTCTGTTGTTGCAAATGGGGGCGAGAGGGATACCACACTCAAAACCCAGGAGACTGCAACAATTCAGGGGCTGCTGGCAGGGACATCTGGGGGCTTCCCGGGTGGGGCTAGTGGGAAAGAATCCTCCTGATAAGGCAGGAGACGCAGATTCGACCCCTGGGTCAGGACGATCCCCTGGAGGAGGGCATGGCCACCCACTCCAGTCTCCTTGCCTGGCGAATCGCAGGGACAGCGGAGCCTGGCGGGTGCAGTCAGTGGAGGTGCAAAGAGCTGGACACGACTGAGGGCCTAAGACACACAGAGGGATAAGGGAGGTGCGGATGGCAGCTTCCAGCCACAGCTGGGAAGGAGCATTTGTACAGCTTCAAGAGAAGGGCTTTTGGCAGCGCCAGGCAACGTTCTTAAAAAGATTGTGCATTTGAGACAGGCGTTTCATATCTACGATGGTGTCCGACATCGGGAGCAGCAACCAGAGCGAAATCAGAGAAAGACTCGTTTGGAAATGCGTTCTGTGTTAAGCCAGCAGAGTCTTCGTAACCGGTGGGGGAGAATGGGGACTATTCAACACCGGGTCCTGGTTTTGTTTGTCCAGTTATCTGTGGCGTGGGGGAGTGGGACTTAGGTCAGACCTTCCTTTAAATCACAAGCAGGAAAATTCCAACCGGAGCGAATTTCCTGGGGTTTCAGTGGCTGCGACTCTGAGCTTCTACCACAGGGGACCTGGGTTCGATTCTTCCTGTGGGAACTAAGATAGCACATGTCACGCGGCACAGCCAAAAAAGAATCACACACAGTTAATTCCAGCTGGAGAACAGACCTAAGTGGCTACTAGACAGGCATCTCCTGTAACATCTATGTAAGTGCAGAGTGGAAAACCCTTTCCTTGTGACCAAGAAGAGAGACAGATTTGAGCGCGGAACATGGTTAAAATTACCACACAAACTCCAGTATAGGGCTTCCCTGATGGCTCAGTGGTAAAGATATCCGCCTCCCAGTGCAGGAGACATGGGTTCAGTACCTGGTCCGGGAAGATCCCACGTGCCACGGACCCACTAAACCCGTGCACCGCAACTTGTGAAGCCTGTGCACCCTAGAGTCTGGGCTCCACGACAACAGACAGCACCACAGTGAGCAGCCTTTGCACCACGGCCAGAGAGTAGCCCCCGCTCGTTGCCTCCAGAGAAAGCCTGTGCTCAGCAACGAAGACCCAGCACAGCCAAAAATAAATATTTAAAAAAACAAACAGGATAAAGATAAAGGGAAACCAGTACACTGAGAGCGAATATTAGCATTACACAAAAGTGCGCAGCTCAGTAACCATCATATGTAAAGAGCTGGTGCAGAGCAATCAAGAAGACGCAAACCCACTCCATGGAAAAGCGGCAAAAGGGCCTCGTTCCTTTACCTCACACGTAGTTTTGAGCGCCTACTCTGCTAAACAGCCGAGCCAGGGAAGCCCGGAACTCGGGCCTGTTGTTCAGTCACCAACTCGTGTCCGACTCTTTGCAGCCCCATGTCCTTCACCATCTCCCGGAGTTGGCTCAAACTCATGGAAAAGCAGAAATAAAATTTCCTGAGACACTGCCTCGTTTGTTTTCTCCCTGGCATCTGCTTTATCTTGTGCCAGGAAAACTTACCATTTTTTTCTTGTTTTTTTCATCTGTTCTTCAGCAGAACGTCACATTTTTACATATCACAAAAAGTAATATTTGTGTTTTCAGAGATATGTACTCTAGTCATTGGAAAAGACCCTGATGCTGGGAAGATTGAAGGCAGGAGGAGAAGGGGCTGACAGATGGCTGGATGGCATCACCGACTCAGTGGACATGAGTCTGAGCACGCTCTGGGAGTTGGTGATGGACAGGGAGGCCTGGCGGGCTGCAGTCCACGGGGTCGCAGAGAGTCGGACACGAGGAGCGACTGAACTGGACTGACTATAGTCTTAGCTGTGAAGGTAAAATGCCCTGGGTGCATGCTTTGTTTTCTTCATGGAGGGCTGTCTGCAAACACTTCCTGCTGGAGACAAGCAGCCCTGTGACACGTGGTTCCACATGTCCACCTGTGAGACGCCATCTGTCCATCAGGCACCCTGGAACCGCGCTTCAGGTCATTGCTCTAAGTGTGTACCATGAGGTCGCTGCAACCACACACACACACACACAGACACACACACACCAGACACGTACACGCAGGCTTCCATGATGGCTCAGCTGGGAAAGAATCTGCGTGCAAAGCAGGAGACCCAGATTCGATCTCTGGGTGGGAAGATCCCCTGGAGAAGGAAATAGCAACCCACTCCAGTGTTCTTGCCTGGAGAATCCCATGGACAGAGGAGTCTGAGGGGTTACAGTCCCCGGGGTCGCAGACCGTCAGAGACGACTGAGTAACTAATACTTTCCCTTTTCACTTTCACATAGATATATGAATTGTTGTGATATGTTATACTATTCTATTTTATAACTTGATACATAATAATAAATTTGAGAAGATGCTAGGATTATACACAAAGATAAAGACTTCTTTTCGGCCCCACGGGATCATAGTTGCCTGACTGGGGATGGAAACTGAGCCCCCTGCAGTGGAAGCCTGGCATCCTGAGCGCCGGACCGCCAGGTGAGCGCCAGTGTGAACCAATTTTGGGGAGTGGATTTCAAAACTGCCCATTGTTTTTCCCCTTCCCTGGGACACGCTTTTGTGCAAAGATCCGGGTTGTTTTAATACAGTCCTGAATGAATCCCTCTGTCCTTTTAAGTTCTCTTTCTGTTTGGGGTCTACCTGGTTTCACTCCCTCTTTAGGGCCGATAAACTGCAAAAGAGAGAGAATCTTTTTTTCTCTTACCGGGCAAAGCGGACGCATGATTGCTTCCTAAAGGCAGAGAAACCGTGGGCCTATTTGCAGCCGCGCCGGGAGATTGTATTAGCAGTGGACAGACCGATGGTCTTCACTTTTCTAAACGACAACATCGCTTTTTGCCTCCTATCAGAATCCTGGTCCCGGGAGGCAAAGATTAAGGGGCGTCGTTTTCCTTCTGAGAAAACGACCCTCGTGCTCTTGAAGCTAAAGCTCAGGGGCTTTGGTGGGGGCACACCGGTCCCCACAGATGGCATGTCCGTCCCTCACCACCCAGACCCTGAAAGCCCACTTAAAGTTTCTCCAGTGACCCACATGCCAGAGAGAGAGCTAGTTAATCGGCCCCCGGAGGATAAGAGATTCCTGGGGATGATGGCTCACTGGGGTTTCATCACACGTGTGAACCCGTCTGGTGAAGAGACTCCCCGGAGATCACAGGGCAAGAAAAATACACTCAGGACAGAAAACGTGTGCTGGCGTTGCCATGCACAGAGGGGCCGGTCTGCAAGGGGCCCAGGACCCCCAGGAGGCAGGCGCAGGGCTGTGGCCTGCACACCGCGCTGCAGACACGAGTCAGGAAGAGTGAAATGATGAGACCAAGAGGCGAGAGCCTTTAAAACCCAGAACGCTGGAGGCAGTGGGCGCCCCTGCCTGGACTCCGAGTCCGGCCCCGGGTCTGACAGCCGCCTCAGTCACCTCCAGGGCAGAGGGGAAGGCAGATTTCTGCAATTCTCCCCTTTTTAATTGATGGGTAGAACTTTGCGGGAGATGATAGAATAAGGCCACATCTGACTCGCTGCAGCGCTTGCCGTAACACCTGGGATTTCTGTCTTCTCCTAAATGAAGACAGGGCAGAAGGGACTGCATAGCACACGACGCCCGTCGCACGCAGAGTCCGTGACGGGCAACACCTGCCAAGACACGGGTGGCTTCGTGCCCGATGAGGACCGCTGCGGGCGGGCTGAAACGAGGCATCCGAGCTGACTGCTAAAGGCGCAGGGCTCCCTTTTGGGGGTGATGAGAATGTTCTCAAATCGACCGCGACGACGGTCGTCCTGAAACCCACAGAGCTGTTCCCTTCAAATGGGTGAACGGTATGCTCCATGAACGGCACCCGATCAAGGTGTTTTGCAGAGAGAGAGAGAGGCTCACCGTAACACCTGGGATTTCTGTCTTCTCCTAAATGAAGACAGGGCAGAAGAGAGCCTGCAGAGCACACGACGCCCGTCGCACGCAGAGTCCGTGACGGGCAAAACCTGCCAAGACACGGGTGGCTTTGTGCCCGATGAGGACCGCCGCGGGCGGGCTGAAACAAGGCATCCGAGCTGACTGCTACAGGCGCAGGGCTCCCTTTTGGGGGTGATGAGAATGTTCTCAAATCGACCGCGACGACGGTCGTCCTGAAACCCACAGAGCTGTTCCCTTCAAATGGGTGAACGGTATGCTCCATGAACGGCACCCGATCAAGGTGTTTTGCAGAGAGAGAGAGAGGCTCCATGAAATGCAAGCCATCGATGGGAGCCATTTGCAAAATGTTTTAGGAGATGAGGTTCAGAGGGTGAGGGCACATGTGTGGCAGACCCGGAGACACGGGGCCGCTCCCGTTGTCTGAGGCGCCCTCTTCCACGGGCCACACGGGGCGGTCTCCATGGCAGGGGTGCGGGCGTCCCCAGCGGCCTGCAAGGCTCCTGGGTTGTTGTCCTGGGTGCGTGTGGCTGAGACGGGCTGCCTCGGAGGACTAACTTCCTCCAGATGGGATGCTCTCACTCCCACACCACGGCCAGTTGCATTTCCTTGTTCACCCAGCTTGAAATTTGAACTGTCGTCAGAATGACTCACGGATGGACGTTATACCCAGATTTTGATGTTACTGGTGGTTTTCTCTCTTTTTTTAAACCTAATTATAACTGTTACTTACAGACTGCCTGCAACCCTGATCAACTCAAAGCCAGGTGTTAAGGAGATGTTGTGACTTTTTTTTCTTTTCCTGTTGGTGAAACACAGGAAGGCATAATTAGCCTTCAGAAGTCAGAAACACAGAAGCCTGGATAAAGCAGCGCTACCAAAAATGGGTTGCTATTACTGTGTGGCTGGGAAAAGTCACCACTAACTTCCTCCAGGTGGGATGCTCTCACTCCCACACCACGCCCAGTTGCATTTCCTTGTTCACCCAGCTTGAAATTTGAACTGCCGTCAGAATGACTCATGGATGGACGTTATACCCAGATTTTGATGTTACTGGTGGTTTTCTTTTTTTAAACCTAATTATAACTGTTACCTACAGACTGCCTGCAACCCTGATCAACTCAAAGCCAGGTGTTAAGGAGATGTTGTGACTTTTTTTCCTTTTCCTGTTGGTGAAACACAGGAAGGCATAATTAGCCTTCAGAAGTCAGAAACACAGAAGCCTGGATAAAGCAGAGCTACCAAAAATGGGTTGCTATTACTGTGTGGCTGGGAAAAGTCACCCAAAAAAATGTCCAAAATGTTTCAGGTGTGTGGAATGACTTAAACTCCCTCAGCCGCCCAAAGGTACACTCTCAGCAGATGTATCCAAATTATATATGCTTGGTTTTTCCTCTCCTGTTTTCCAAAAAAAAAAAAAAAAAAAGCAGCTGGTGGCTCAAACGATAAAGAATCTGCCTGTAATACAGGAGACCTGGGTTCGATCCCTGGGTTGGGAAGATCCCCTGGAGAAAGAAACAGCAACCCACTCCAGTATTCTTGCGTGCAGAATCCCATGGACCGAGGAGCCTGGCAGGGCTACAGTCCATGGGGTTGCAAGAGTCAGACATGACCGTTGTTTTTTTAACTCTTGCTTGTTTCAGATAAAATGAAGAAAGGGAAATTTTTGATTGAGTGGGGAAATCCGTGGAGTCTAAGAAAAGAGTAGCTTTTCCTGACACGAGTGCCCTTTGGTATGTGTGAATTTTTTTTGATGTATTTATTATTTTGGTTGAGCGGTGTGGGGTGCGGGGTCCTAGTTCCCTGACCAGGGATTGAACTCGTGTCCTGTTGCCCTGGAAGTACAGAGTCCCAACCCTGGACCGTGAGGGAAGTCCTCCCTTTGACATTTGTAATGATTCTGTGGCTTATGGGCAAAACTGGGCACACACAGTCCACGTGGGAAGCTGTCAGGTGCTGCATAGAGAAGTCATCAACATGTTCTGTGCTATCCGGGCTTTTTAAAAAATGCGGTTTAGAGTGTCAAGACTCTTGAGAGTCCCTTGCACAGAAGGCGCTCCAACCAGCCCATCCTAAAGGAAATCAGTCCTGAATATTTGTTGGAAGGGCCGATGCTGAAGCTCCAACTTTGGCCACCTGATGGGAAGAGCTGACTCATCGGAAAAGACTCGATGCTGAGAAAGATTGAGGGCAGGAGGAGAAGGGGACGACAGAGGATGAGATGGCTGGATGGCACCACCGACTCGATGCACATGGGTTTGAGTGAGCTCTGGGAGCTGGTGATGGACAGGGAGACCTGGCGTGCTGCAGTCCACGGGGCTGCACAGAGTCGGACAGGGCTGAGCGCCTGAACAACAACAACAGCAGGCTCCATCAGCCATTGATGTAAAGACACACGCTCCTCCAGAACAGAGGCAGTCTTTCTGCACCTTCCTGTCTGGGCGTTTGCCCAGAACTTGTCCTCCGGACCCCACTGCTCCGTCTGTCTGGGTGCCAGGAAGCCCTCGACCGCCAGGGTCCTTCAAAGCTCTCTCACAATTGTCAGCCTGGCAGCATCGTCTTGCTGACAACCAGGCAACAGGGAAGCTCGTCGGAAGCGGGGTTCCTGGGTTTGCCCGGTGGTCCAGGGATGAGGGATCTGCCTGCTAGTGCAGCGGACATGGGTTCGATCCCTGGTCCGGGGGAGATTCCAACACCACGGGGCGACCAAGCCTGTCTGTGGGCCACAACGGAGCCCGAGGGCTACACTCGCTGAAGCTGGCGCATCTGGAGCCCATGGTCCCAAACAGAAGCCACCGCAGTGAGGAGCCTGGTGGTTGCAAGGGGGCAAGCCCGCGTGCAGCTAGGAAGACCCAGCCCAGCCAAAAATAAGTTCAAAAAAAATAAATAAAAGAGAGACGACTTACTTGTTCAGACAGCAGGCTCCCCATCCTTTTGTCTTGTTGAGCCCTCGCGAGAAATTCACAGGACACTCCAGGACTGGAATGGCTGGGGGTGTCAGCCCAACAGGCCCCCGCACCCAGCCCATGAGACACCCACTGTTCACAGGACCCCCCCCTCCCCTGCCCTGCCTTGGTTCAGACTGCGTGCTCCCAGCTGAGACTGCAGCCGGCTTTCGAGCCCCGCTCCATCATGCACAGCCCACCTGAATCTGCGTTCCCTTTCGTTTGGGTCGATGATTGGCTGAGGGTCGGCACAGCTTCTCCCGGTTATTGGAAGAACGTGTTTCACGGGATCACCCCGTGATCCTTCGTTATACTCTTTGATGGTCAAGGGGAATGGCTTGAACGCCTGTGAATCACCACCAGGTGGAATCAAGACCCTGCCCATACTCTTTCCTTCCCCCACCCGTCACCCCTGAAATGTTTGCGGGTGTCGCGTGCGGTAGCCTCTGAGCTCAGCTTCACACAAATGGATTTTAAATGTTTCAGATGTTACTGGCGCTGGAAGGAGCTGGGGCCTGGAGCCAGGGGAAAAAAAAAAGAGAGACAAATTAACAATCTGTTCTATTTTTGTCTCGTTTAGACTACTTTCCCCCAAAAGATTGTAGGCTGGTTAAATTGAAGTCATGTTTGTTTGTTTTCTAAAGCAGCTGTGTCTAGAGCTTTGCCAGAAAACTCCTCTAGGTGTCTTCTTGAGGCCGGATGTTCGCATGTTTGGGGAGGAGGACTTGGGGTAAACAATGGGCCTGCAATGCAGGAGACCTGGGTTCCATCCCTGGGTGGGGACCACCCCCTGGAGGGGCGCATGGCAGCCCACTCCAGTGTTCTTGCCTGGAGAACCCCACAGACAGCAAAGCCTGGTGGGGCTACAGTTCAGGGGGTCACAGAGAGTCAGACAGGACTGAGCGACTTACACTTTCACCTTCCCCTCCATGGGGGGGAGTGCCCCGCAAACAGCTGACCACATGCACCCACCTTCCCCTCCATGGCGGGCAGTGCTCCGCAAACAGCTGACCACATGCACCCACCTGCAGGGGCGGCTGGGGCCAGGTTAGGTTGGTCACCACAGGGACACTTCTTAATGCATCAAACAGCCTGTTCCTAGACACGCCCCCTGACACCCAGGACCCAAAAGCACGTTCACAGAAAACCATGCATCTCACAGACCCTGGTTTGGGTGCTTATCTGCGGGCAGATACAGAAATCCATAAACAGGGCCTGCTTCTGAAATAGTCACACACATTTTTAATCTACCCATGTTTAAAAATCAGGCGAGCAAGCGTATTTTTAAAACGAGCGCGTCACCTTCAGCAGACTGGCAGCCGGGATGGGAGGCGAGTTTGGGGAAGAATGCATACATGTGTGTGGATGGCTGAGTCCCTCCACTGTCCATCTGAAACTATCACAACCTTGTTAATCAGTGATAGTCTGGTAGATAATAAAGTTTTTTTTTTTAAAACGCTGTAATTGATCCATATACATTATTGATACTATGTATAAAATAGATAACTAAAGAGAACCTGCTGGACAGCACCCGGAACTCTACTCAATACACTGTCATAACCTTATGGTCACCAGGGGGAGGGATGGGGGAAGGGAGAGTCAGGGGGTCTGGGATGGACATGGACACTCTGCTGGATTTAACACCGAGAACCATCAAGGCCCTGCTGGACAGCACAGGGACCTCTGCTCAGTGTCACGTGGCAGCCTGGATGGAGGGGAGTTTGGAGGAGAATGCATACGTGTACATGTAAGGCTGAGTCCCCTCTCTGTCTGACACTATCCCAACGTAGTTAATCAGCTATACCCGAATACAAAATAAAGTTTAAAAAAAAATGGGCACACGGACATAGTTATTCCATGCTCACAGCTCATTCTCACGAAAATGTCTCTGCTTTGAGATTGCATCGACTATGGACAGCCCTCAAGATCAGTCCAAAATTCATTTTCTGTCTGTATCGGTGTTTTTCCCGGGAGACAGACAACTGCTGTTGGTCTGCATGAATGAAGTGTAAACCCCTGGGTGTTTGTAAACTCTGGGGCTGCTACCCGCTTCCCCGGGGAGGCGAGAATATGTCCTTTAGAAAATAACTTTAAAATATGTGCATAAAGTACGAGCATCATGACGATGGCTTATGAGTTCACTTGTTATGAATTCTGCTATTTCTCTCTTAAAGGGAAAGGTGTGGAAGGTTCCAGTGCATGGCAGGCATAAAATATTCGTGTCATTCCTGGAACCAGCAAAGAGAGGCCCAGGACCCCAGCAATGCCCGGGTGAAGTATGTTTAGAGACAGGCCTGTGGGCAGGACGCCCTAAGAGCTTTCTCCTGTGGGCTGGAATGTATCGGGCACTGTGCTTCTGATTCTGGAGAAGGGCATGGCAACCCACTCCAGGATTCTTGCTGGAGAACCCCACGGACAGAGGAGCCTGGCGGGCTATAGTCCACGGGGTCGCAAAGGGTTGGACACAACTGAGCCACTGAACACTTCACGCTTCTAACATCTCCTGGACAGCTGAGCTGACTGTGCTACTTTGGGTATACACCTCAGTCATTTCTTTCGCATCAGGGAGCCAACATATCAGAGCTTCAGCCTCAGCATCAGTCCTTTATAAATATTCAGGACTGACTTCCTTTAGGATTGACTTGTTGGATGTCCTTGCAGTACGAAGAGCTGACTGATTGGAAAAGACCCTGATGCTGGGAAAGATGGAAGGCAGGAGGAGAAGGGGACGACAGAGGATGAGATGGCTGGATGGCATCACCGACTCAAAGGACATGAGTTTGGGTGGACTCTGGGAGCTGGTGATGGACAGGGAGGCCTGGCGGGCTGCAGTCCACGGGGTCACAAAGAGTCGGACACGACTGAGCGACTGAACTGACTGAGTTCCTTTCAGGCGATTCTTTTTCCAGTGATTTCCACCCCCTTGTCAGGCGTCAGAGGGGCCGAGACGATGCTGATGATGTCGGTGACTGACTGACAGCCGAGGGTAGCGGTCCCCAGGCCAGGAGGGATCCGGAGTGCGCCACGGACGGACAGCGGGAGGCAGGCGCAGGGAACTCTGACGCGGCGCGAAGGCCGAGGCCCCCGGCACCCAGGGCCGTCACTGCGGGCGCTGCCAAGGCGCCCGGGACTCAGGTCGGCCGGAGGCACGCCTGCCACAGGGCCCCGAAATGAAGAGGGAGAAATTAGAGCAATTATCCGTCCTAACGAGCCCCGCATCTCTTGTGTTGTCATTCATGAGGTACCAAATATGCAGCCGGGATTTTCTGCCTGTGGCGTTTTCTTAAACAGGATTTCACAGGCAAATAAAAATAGATCCCCACGAAAAGGGCTGTTTGGGGGAAGCTTTCGGTTGTGGGAGGCAGGGCAGAGGAGGCGTTCAGCGTGCAGAGAGGCAGGGAGGGCGGGCGTGGTGTGCACGACTCTGAGCCCCCCAGCCCGTGTGTCTTCCAGGCAGCGGCAGAAGCGCGCTACCTGCGCCCAGGCTCTGCGTCTCGCGGGGGCGGCCGGGGCTGCCGCGCGTCTTCTCGGCCCCGTGCGGGCAGCACACAGCTTCTGCCTGACTCTTCCTCAGCTGTCTCTCTGTCCAGCCGCCAGCGGGTCACAGAGACGGCTGTCACCACGCTTGGCATCTCATCCAGCTCTGAGATTGTCAACCGTGACTCAGGACATGGCGGGATTTTTGTTGTTGTTGTTGTTAAACTTTTTATTTCGTATTGGGGTGTAGGCAATTAACAACCTTATGATGGCCTCAGGTGGATAACAAAGGGACTCAGCCATCCATACACACGTACCCACTCTCCCCCAAACTCCCCTCCCCTCCAGGCGGCCACGTGACACTGAGCAGAGCTCCCTGAGCTGTCCAGCAGGGCCTTGCTCGTTCTCCATGTTAAACACAGCAGTGTGTGCATCTCCATCCCAGGCTCCCTGACTGTCCCTTCCCCCATCCTTCCCCCAGGAACCATAAGGTCATTACAGAGTATTGAGCAGAGCTCCCTGTGCTGTCCAGCAGGGCCTTGCTGGTTCTCCACATTAAACACAGCAGTGTGTGCATCTCCATCCCAGGCTCCCTAACTGTCCCTTCCCCATCCTTCCGCCATCCTTCCCCCATCCTTCCCCCACCTCTGCCACCATAAGCTCCTTCTCTAAGTCTGTGAGTCTCTTTCTGTTTTGTACGTGAGTTCACTGGTATCGTTTCGTTTCAGACTCCACATGCAAGGGATGTCATACAATATTTCTTGTCTGTCTTGACTTTACTCAGTAGAACGTGGCAAAATTGGATCAGGGGGAGATGGCTATGTGAACAACATGTTGAAAGAGTTTATTACAACTCAGAAGTTCTCAAACGAACAAGCCCAACAGAAGCACGTGAGTCCCTCAGCTGCTTCGGCCACTCTGCTGTTGCTGCCGCTCAGGCGTGTCCGACTCTCTGCGACCCCGCGGACTGCAGCGACAGGCCTCCCTGTCCATCACCACCTCCCAGAGCTTATTCAAGCTCACGTCCATCGAGTCGGCGACGCCATCCAGCCATCCCGTCCTCTGTCGTCGCCTCTCCTCCCGCCTTCAGTCGTTCCCAGCATCAGGGCCTTTCCCGGGGCGTGAGCTCTTCCCATCAGTGGCCAGAGTTTTAGAGCTTCAGCTTCAGCCCTTCCACTCTGCTCACCACCGACTGATGACCTGGAGGGTGACTTCCTGGCGGGCCTAAAAATAGCAAGGGGCTCAGAATCCATCCCTGGCCGGCAAAGTGCCTGTTGCTTGTAGCGCGAGCTGCTTTTGACTTGATGATGTCATCGGTCAGGGGGCAAATCGCAGGATGGCTGAGCGAAACAACGATCAGGATCCTTTCGTGAACAGAGTTATGATTCGCAAAGTGCATTTTTGAGACTTGCTTCAAACTGTCCCACGGAGGCACCGACTCTTGCCTCTTGCCTGCCACCTTGGCTACCCCTGCCCCAAGCCCTGCATTCATCTCCATCTCTTTCTATAACCTCAGATTCTCCTGAGTCACCGAGCTTGCCCCAGGGGGAACACTGACTCTCAGCTCCCCTGTCTGCAGCTGGGGCTTTGTGCTAACCACCAGCTTCCCTCAAGACAGCGCCGCCCCCTCCAAAGGTCACATCTGGCCTCAGGGCCAGTCTTCCCGTTCTCCAATGAGAAAAACAAAAGAAAAATCCTTCCTGTCTTTCTTGCATAAAATGTATGCAATTAGCACACGTTCCACTTGCAGAAATTTGCTATTTCTTTTGCTTGGAGAGAGAATGTTTCTGAGACGAGGGGTGTCTGCCTGCCTCTGGGGTGGATGAGTTCGCCGTTGGTGCCTAAAGGCTCTTTGCTAAAGACTCTTCTGGGAAAGTCCCTGGTGGTGCAGCGGTTAGGGTTCTGTGCTCTGCCTGCTGAGGGCCCAAGTTCAAACCCTGGTCAGGGAACTAAGATCCCACAGGCTATAAGGCCAAAAATAAATGATATAAAGTTAAATGAAATGAGATAAAATAGTCTTCTTGCTGTGGCCACGCGTTCCGGAAACAAACTCACTCAAAAGGACAATGCAGATTGTGGAGTGCAGTTGACTATACCGGCGGGCCCCAGGCAGAGTCTCCTCTTAGCCAAGGCCCCCAACTAGCGTTTGTGGAAACCTTCTATACCCTAAGTGTACATGCCCAAACCCACCTCCCCAAATTCCCTGAAAGTAGTCTGAACAAAGGAAAAAGAAAGATCTATGCCTTAAGCCTAGGTAGTTACAGTGGACAATTACCAACAGGCCTGTGGTCATGCCCCGATAAGCATACTACAATGTATGACACTATTCACTTACACAGATAATTAGGGTATTCTTTTAGGCGATGGAGAGCCCCGGGACTCTTCCATGGGGTGGGGTGGGGGGGCTGGTTTTCCAGTTGGTAGGCCGTTTCCATAGATACTGGGCACAGAGCGCAAAGTCCACAGTCTGGCCCAAGACGGAGTTCTGCTTTCAAGACGGAGCCTGTTCTGTCTGTTTCCTCCTTCATTCTGGGACACGTTCGGGACGCATGAAAAGATACCGAACCGGTAGTGAGAGTTGGACTATAAAGAAAGCTGAGTGCTGAGGAATGATGCTTCTGAACTGTGGTGCTGGAGGAGACTCTCGAGAGCCCCTTGGACGGCAAGGAGATCCAAGCAGTCCCTCCTAAAGGAAACCAGTCCTGAATGTTCATTGGAAGGACTGATGCTGAAGCTGAAACTCCAATACTTTGGCCACCTGATGCAAAGAGCTGACTCATTGGAAAAGACCCTGATGCTGGGAAAGATTGAGGGCAGGAGGAGAAGGGGACGACAGAGGATGAGATGGTTGGATGGCATCACTGACTCAATGGACATGAGTTTGAGCAAGCTCTGGGAGTTGGTGATGGACAGGGAGGCCTGGCGTGCTGCAGTCCATGGGGTCGCAAAGAGTCAGACACGACTGAGAGACTGGAATGAACTGAACTGAACTGATCCAAGCTGGTAAAAGGTCTTCAAAGTGTTGAGTGTGCGAGGGAGAAAAAGAATTGGAAAAACGTGTGGCTAAAACCATCTCTCCCATATTCTTGTATGAGCTTCTCTGAAGCCCACAAAAGCAGCTCTTGGAATGTAGGAAGGACTGGACCCGTTTTTCCGACATCTGGTTAGAAATTCATAGTTTTCCCTCCTTTTCTTTTTTTCTTCTTCTTCTTCTATTAACATGTGGCATGCCTTGGTTAACTTTCAAAAATTAACCCAACCTTGCATTTCTGGGATAAACCACTTTTGGCCATGGTGTGTCATCTTTTTAATGCATACACTTGTGAATTCGACTTGCTGGTATATTTTGTTAAGGATTTCTGTATCTGATTCTGTATATTGGTCTGTAATTATGGTGGGTTTTTTTTTTGGTAACATCTTTGTCTGATTTTGTATTCAGAGTGATTCAAGCCTCATGGAACAAGTGAGGAATTGTCCCATCTGCATTATCATTGAAAGAGTGTGTGAAGGTCATTTTTCTTCCCTGTGGTAGACTTCACAAGGCAGTGAGGGCCTGGAGGTTTCTTTATGGCCACGCTATTAATTATAACGCCAATGTCTTCACGATGTCTGTCTATTCACATATAACTATTCACATTTTCTAGTTTCCCTTCTGTTAGCTTTGGTTACTTACATCTTTCAAGGATTTATTTCACCTCAGTGATTGAGTTCATTAGTAAAAACGTTGATACTGTTCCCTTGTGGTCCTTTTTTTGTAAAAAAAAATTTTTTTATTGGCTTACAGTTAATTTAAAATGTTGCATTAGTTTCTGCTGTACAGCAAATGAATCAGATATACATATATATATATATATAAACTCTTTTTGAGGTTCTTTTCCGACATAGATCATTACAGAGTAGGGACTAGAGTTCCCTGTGCTACAGAGCAGGTCCTTACTCAGTTCAGTTCAGTAGCTCAGTCGTGTCCCTCTGTTTCTGAACCCATGGGCTGCAGCACGCAAGGGCCTCCCTGTCCATCACCAACTCCCAAAGCTTGCTCAAACTCATGTCCATTGAGTTGCTGATGCCATCCAATCATCTCATCCTCTGTCATCCCCTTTTCCTCCTGCCCTCAATCTTTCCCAAAATCAGGGTTTTTTCAAATGAGTCAGCTCTTCACATCAGGTGAGCAAAGTATTGGAGCTTCAATTTCAGCATCAGTCCTTCCAGCGAATATTCAGGGCTGATCCCCTTCAGTATGGACTGGTTGGATCTCCTTGCTGTCCAACGAACTCTCAAGAGTCTTCTCCAGCACCACAGTCCAAAAGCATCAATTCTTCAGCGCCCAGCTTTCTTTACAGTGCACCTCTCACGTCCATACAAGACCACTGGAAAAACCATGGCTTTGACTAGACGGACCTTTGTCAGTAAAGTAATGTCTCTGCTTTGGAATATGCTGTCTAGGTTGGTCATAACTTTCCTTCCAAGGAGCAAGCGTCTTAATTTCATGGCTGCAGTCACCATCTGCAGTGATTTTGGAGCCCCCAAAATAAAGTCTGACACTGTGTCCACTGTTTCCCCATCTCTTTGCCATGAAGTGATCTTAGTGTTCTGAATGTTGAGCTTTAAGCCAGCTTGTTGACTCTCCTCCTTTGCGTCCATCAAGCGGGCCTTAGGGTCGTCTCTGTTATACACAGCAGTGTGCAAGCCAATCCCAACCTGCAGAGTGTGTCCCTCCCCGTCTCTCATCCCTGGCGACCGCAGCGTTTTTTCCTGCATGTGTGACTCTGCTTCTGTTGTGTAACCAAGTTCACTGGTGCCACCATTTAGGTTCGACATGTAAGTGACATCACGTGACATGCGTCTTTGTCTGTCTGACGTCGGAGGGCAGTGTCTACATCCATCCATGCAATCTTTCACTCTTTTTCCTGGCTGCATAGTATTCCACTGTACACATGTACATCTTCTTTACACAACTCAATACACACACACACTCACACATACAAACACACACATACACATAGACGTAGACACACACACAGAGACACACAGACACACACACCTGCACACACAAACACACCTGCACACACACACACACATATATCTATACAGACACAGACGCACACACACAGACAGACACACACAGACACACACCTGTGCACACACACATATACTCATACACAGACACACACATGAACACACACAGACACACACACCTGCACACACAAACACACATACACATAGACATAGACACACACACAGAGACACACAGACACACACACCTGCACACACACACACATATACTCATACAGACACATGCATGGACACACACACATATACACACACAGACACACACAGACACACACACATACATAGACACACACACAGACACACACCTGCACAC